>NQII01000262.1:508491-622219 GCA_002778355.1 Clitarchus hookeri
GGGGCTTGTGGGCGGGGGAGTGTGGTGGAGGCGAAGGCCGTGGAGCGCTAGGCGGGGGCCGCGGGACGTTGGTCGGCCTGGGCGGGCGCTGCGGCACTTTGCGGTTGTCCGACACGTCGTTGTTGTTCACCACAGAGTTCATTGCATTTCTGTCGTGAGCTGCAACATTCAACCCTACAACACTGTCCGTACATTTCAACAGAAGTAAACTCTAATGTACATTTATTACAGATCATTGTACTTTACAGTCTTGTTAAGTCGATTTTCCTTTCCTTTTACAACTGTACATACATAAAGTGGCATTACCTCTGCAGCCAAAACTNAGTCTTGTTAAGTCGATTTTCCTTTCCTTTTACAACTGTACATACATAAAGTGGCATTACCTCTGCAGCCAAAACTATAAATAGTGACCTATCATTCTGCAACATGGTTTCAAACTCTTAAAAAAAAAACCTGCTGACAGTGATGTTAATGTTATGGCATCATAGCAATGCTTAACATCAATCACAGTTTTATAGTNAAAAAAAAACCTGCTGACAGTGATGTTAATGTTATGGCATCATAGCAATGCTTAACATCAATCACAGTTTTATAGTAGATCCTTATATAATGTTCGTGTTTAAAATGTTTCCCCTTTTTCATTCTGACAGTTTTATCATTAGAATAATGATAAACATCCCTCATGAATAATAAAAATTTTAATATTACCAAACCATATCATACAGTTTTGATTCACAGTTCACTTTACTCAAACACAGTTTTCCTAAAGTATTTAATGAACTAGATCCATGGACATAATAGACTAGATACCAGCTAGAATAATGGGAAGAGGTGAGACGAGATGAGGGTGGAGAGATAGCAGTGAAGGCAGGGAAGGGAACAGGAGAGGCCAAGAAAACCCACACACCAAAACAGTGTACACACACTTCCCACTGATATCGTCTTAAAACTTCCCGTCCGCCACGGCCTGAGGTTAAACCACGAACCCCAGAGAAGAGAAACTGGTGACTGACCAACTGATTCAACCACGGGTCCCTTCAGTTTAAAGAAATAGTATCGTGGNCCCAGAGAAGAGAAACTGGTGACTGACCAACTGATTCAACCACGGGTCCCTTCAGTTTAAAGAAATAGTATCGTGGAGTAATACATTACCCCTGCACTTTTAAGACACCTGCCTACCTGGCGCTTGAACTGCATTTCAGTGTGTTAGCAATTNAGTAATACATTACCCCTGCACTTTTAAGACACCTGCCTACCTGGCGCTTGAACTGCATTTCAGTGTGTTAGCAATTCAAGTTTTTCTGCAAAACTATTAAACGTGCATCCAATGTGCTGATCTACGAAAAGAACACACACTTTAGACAAGGATGTAGAGTGCTTCCAAGACGTCACGCACCTTAGAAGCACCATTTTTGGGTACTCCAAAATTGCTAAAAACAGCTTTTTCAAAGCGGCGTATCTCAAAATATATGCATCAGATCCATACAAAACTACTTATGGGCCCTATGTTGAACACTCCTACAGACTTTCTACCAATCATAGGGTCACCACTGAAACTCCCATAGATACATGCAGTGCGACCAGAACACAGCCTGCCAGTTCAGAGTGTTGCACTTAGCGGCAATGGGCCACTTGATGCACGTGGCAGTGTAGATCTTGTCGCTCCTGCGCCTCTCTGCCTGAAATGTTGAAAACAGCTCCCGAGGGTAGCAAGAGATGCTACTCACCCGGACTACTGTCTTGGGTGTGAGCAGGACTGTTGTCGATGGGCTTCCCTTGCAGCACCAACGGCTCCTTCAAGTTAATGTCGTTACTCTCCGCTATAGACGCCAGTCGCTCCAACAGATCCGACACGCTCATTCGCTGGGCGGGATTCACCTGGAAGCAACCCCCTGGGGAAACAAAACTTCTGTCAAATCATTCCAACTCACCCCCATATTTTTATAAATACTAAACTGCAAAACAGGAAAAGGTGCACCGACCCAAGAATGTAAAAAAGGTCACTTTCTAAAGCCAGCTCTTCAGTATGAAGCATATGGGAAAATAAACAACGTCCTAAAAAAAAAAAAATGAACAAAGGTCCAGAAAAGGAAAATTGCCTAACCAATCAGGATAATGGTGAAAGTTTATTTTACTGTATAAAAAAATATGGAATGACCTTGCAATAACTGTCGCAAACTTTTACATTGGTGTCCAAGAAAAATTTATTTCACCACAAATTACTTGAGCATGTAATTTAGCAGGATTAATTCATAATGGTATTAAAATAAATATTTAACACAACCAAATTCTTTGCCAATAACAATATACAATGTTCAAGTACACTAAATACAGGGCGAGCATAAAAGAATACCCCAACTTTGAAGGTCTGAAATATCAAAACCAAACAACCTACAACCTTGATTGACCAATCAAATGAACCATGGAACTGTGAAGTTTGTTTACCGTACATTCATAAATGTTCATGTGACCACCACGAGCGGCCCGAACGACATCTACGCGATAATCAAACTCGTTCCACGCTCTTGTCAGCATGACCGGTGTTACGGTTTGGATGGCGTCCGTAATTCTCATTTGAAGTCTTCAATGTTAACTGGCAATGGTGGANCCGTAATTCTCATTTGAAGTCTTCAATGTTAACTGGCAATGGTGGACAAAACACTTGATCCTTTATGTACCCCATAGAAAAAAACGCACGGGGTAAGATCCGAGCTTCTTGGGGGCAGTGATGAAGAGCCTGATCACCAGCTGATCCTCGACCAATCCAGTGTTGCGGCAATGTCTCGTTCAGGTGTCCGCGAACAGCTAGGTGCCAATAGGGTGGCACACCATAAAGGAAACATCAGACCGTCCCCTTCGCATTGACGTGTCGAATGCGAGCTCGCTACCTCAAACCGAGAGTTATCCATCCAAACCGTAAAACCAAACATGCTAACAAGAGCGTGGAACAAGTTTGATTATCGCGTAGATNCCGAGAGTTATCCATCCAAACCGTAAAACCAAACATGCTAACAAGAGCGTGGAACAAGTTTGATTATCGCGTAGATGACATTCGGGCCACTCATGGTGATCACATTTAACATTTATTAAAGTATAGTACATAAAATTTACGGTTCCACTGGTAATTTGATTGGTCAATCAAGGTTGTAAGTTGTTTGGTTTTGATATTATAGACTTTCAAAGTTGGGATATTCTTTTATACTCATCCTGTATTATAAAACCTAGGACGATGCACTGTTTTAGTCAATTCCTATATTTTCCTATTTCTAAAGTACAGTCTGCAAACGTTTTTTAAGATTCTGTAAAGCGGCTTGTACTGTTATGAATCACACATCTAGTTAAAAACACTACTATTTGCTACTACTCAAGCAAAAATACTGACCTCAAAATTTTTAGTACGCAAAATAAGACCTCTCTTAATTTCTTTGGAAGCATTAGCTGCGAGTGGATGGGGGTGAGGGGGAGAATAGTAAAGGACAGCTAGCTGAGTACTTTTGGAATCAACATTGAATAAATGTCACTCTTCTACCTGCATTTATTTAGTAGAGCAGACTAACTGGCGTGCACCTGTACAGTTGGTAACAGAGGGAAAGTAGGTCCAGTTACGTACCTTGAAAGTTAACTGAACGTGTTAGGTAAACATTATGAATACTGAAATAGTTTCTGTTCAAAGATTACGACTTGGATTCACACTTTGTTGGCCTGATCGAAACACGTTTAAGCGACACACGCTACCGCATACAATACGTCTGCCATCTTGCCTCGCACTGGGTAATGTTATCCGATCGCATGTCCCGGAAGGCAGCAGCAATCACAAATATAACACCTGCCCTGTTTTGTAAAGACAAATTTTTTCTTTAAAAATTGGAGACCCATGTTTTGAGTAAATATGGTACAGCTCGCGCCATATTTATATTTGTAACGTGTACAGATTGCGTAACCCAGCTGTACACAGAAACATTAGTTTTTAGAACTGAATGCGTAAAACAATTTATTTTCTGGGAGGATATTTTTAATGTGTGGTGTCTTACATGGGAGCAGGTAGTGCATGCGCAAATACTGTAATTCTTACATTATGGTATAAGAGTAGCATGTTTATGGTTTTAATCATTGCATGGTTGCTATCTCCAATGCACACTAGTCTCTAGGTCCATATGGCCACGTGAGGGAACACAACTAGCGACAGACTCAGNGGTTGCTATCTCCAATGCACACTAGTCTCTAGGTCCATATGGCCACGTGAGGGAACACAACTAGCGACAGACTCAGCCGGGCTTTACGAAGCGCTCAATAAGCCACACACATCTACAGCGACGCACACCGGTAGAGACTACTACCCAGACAGCATCCCTTACGTATGAGATCGCAAAACCAGGAATATTTGACGTCTCCGGCTGGTATGGTGTAGTTTCCGTTGATGATCCTCAACTTGGCTCCATCCTCGAACGGGTGCCTCATGTTCGTCTCCCACATCTCGTGCGTGCCGAGCGCCCACACGTCCGACGCTGGAGTGATGGAGTAGTTGTTCCACGTGTCCACCATCTCTGGAGCTCGGTACATGGGCGTCGTGAACCTCGCCACCTGCCACACCCAACACGTACAGACACTACCTAGCACAGCCATTTATATATTAGTACTTTTATTTTAAACTAAACACTGTTCAACTCTTATGCATTACAAGTTATGTCCCCGACAACAAATAAAATATATTTATATTCCTTAGAGCCAAGATTATATGTGGAGTAACTATAAAACCAATGTAACACCGAAGTGAAAGGTAATACACAGCAGAAAACCAAAATTTATGTTAAAACACGAAACAGAACGAATTTAGCCAAAATACACTATTTTTATCTGTGAAACCATAACCAACAATTTGTACCTAAAATTGTGTAAACCAAGTAATAATAGAATATTTCAAGTTTTCAGATAATTGGAAGGAAAGAAAAAAAGACTGAGTGAACTATTGCAGTAAGTACGAGAGAGAGTGTAGATAAGACTTATGATAACTTAATGTGAACAAAACTGTGAAAGCCNGAACTATTGCAGTAAGTACGAGAGAGAGTGTAGATAAGACTTATGATAACTTAATGTGAACAAAACTGTGAAAGCAAATCTTAAAATAGTTTAGTTTCCAGGTTCGAATGTTTTTCCTCTGCAAGACCACATCCAAGCCGGTCATGTAAGATTGTTCCACGCTGTCTAGGAACCTCAACATGAGTTAGAAAACCTGGGAAAGTGATTTCTTTTTCACCTATGGTAATACTGTGTTATCTTAGTTCAAACAAAATACTTATTCTTGTTTATGCATTTGAATAAACATTTTAAAAATATGCATATTAGATCCACATTTCCTAAAAATAAAATTTGCATTAAAATAACACAAATTTTTTATCTAATAATGCTCCATTTTAGTAATGAAGTTTCAATAATCTCCAATAATAAAACTGATAAAACAGAAATCTGGTATTTTTAAAAAAGAAGTTTGCCTTAAAATAACAACAAAATTTCGCATAACTTCATGCCAAAATCACAGTTTCACTATTTTTAAACAAAAAAAAAATTAAACTCACTCGCTAAAATGGGATTATTTAGATGGGTAAATTATACCATGAGCTACCTCACCTATGTAACCACATACGACGAAGATTTCTGGGTACTTAACAGAAAGAAACAGATCTGGACGATAGTTTTGGTAATAACTTTAGAGAGGAGCAATGTAAAAAAGCAAAAGAGCAGCCCAGAAACCTAACTTAGTCCTTCCATATTTGCCGCCTGTTTTACTTTTACGTAAACCTTTCTTGGCTACAAAACTTATTTGAACAACAAAAAAACATATTTCACAAGGGCGATTCTAATTTTACTGCTTATTAATTGTAAGAAAATATCTTTTCCCTGTAGACCGAAGTCGAAGTGAAACTGCGGAAGTCATCTCATATTTCAAACTGTCTTGAATTTGGGGAAACAAAGTAGCAAAAGTTAAGTGAGAAGCAAGTGGAATAATCAGTAATAATTTCATAAACAAGTATTAAAAGTCACCTCTTCTTCCAGAAGCGTACGTTGATTGGCCGACCACGAAGGGTCCGGATGGTACGTCAGGGTGGTAGCACTGCCAAAGTCGCACAGCTTCATGTTCCCATCCGCTCCAATTAGTAAGTTTTCTATCTGAAACACACACGGTGGTCCGGATGCATTAATGAATGTCACCTGAGAGCAGCGAGAGACCTCAAGAGCAACACAGTCTGGACGAATCACGAACATGTAGCGAGTGTGTACACGCTAGAACTATGATAGTATGCACTACGGAAGTACGAGGGCTTAGCCAGAGCATGCTTCAGTCGAAGAAGACAGAACAGACATTTCTGTAAAATGAGTAATACAAAAGCCATTTTGAAGAGAACTGAACTGTATACTGAGGAATTATGTAAACTCAAAACAGAACTTGTTTTACACAGAGTTTTGTTTGACTGGGGATTTAAAATTATTACTTTTACGATGGGTGGCTAACCAATTGTTGGCTTGTAAACTAAACAAATGTAAGTGATATTTAAAAATCACGCTCCTCCATGAATTTACTAGGATTCAAATTTGGAACACATTTTGGCTCCTGCCGTGGAGTTACGTTCCTCGTAACTCTTTCTAAAGGCTATAAGAAGTATGTTAAAATAAATTAACGTAGAACTTAAAGTAAAGTAAAACAAAATGGAAATATTTAACATTTAAAAGTTCAAGAAAGATTAAATAAATATACTTTACGTAAAATTTTGGTTCCATCATCTTAATGCAGGACAAAGAAAATGGCTTGAAAAAGAAAAAAAGGTTGAACAGACTACTATCAAAATTATATTTTAAAATATAAAACAATTCTACAAAGTCTCACTTTGATGACATTTCAAATTGGTGTTTCGCGGATACAGACTGCACCACACGAATCTATGGTCAAAACTAAGTAGAAAATACTCTTTGGTAAAAATATGTAAGTGCCTTAGTTACCGAGAAAAAAATTATTAAAGTAGATAACATGAATTAACTCCATGTTACGCGCAGCGTACATCAGCATACAAAACATTGAAATGTCATAACAAGTGTTTGAAGTTTGCTCTGCCCACAGAAATGCACTTTTCTGTACATTGGATGCACGCAGCACGCACGGAGCTTGGCCGCCAGATGCAGCCATGTCCCAGTACTCTCTGCATGTGAACTCCATTGCTTCCTTGGCACTGCTGAGGTCGACTCGTTCCCTTACCGTATTCCTTACTACAGACACACACGTTGCAGCATCGCCACATCTCCTCGTCTTTATCTAACTGGAATACCACATGTTTGCTACAATGGTTTTTGGACCTTTCATGGCGATTTTCTCGTAAACGAAGCGTCTAATGTATTTTTACGCAAGAGTATTTTGTACTTAGTTTTGACCATAGATTCATGTGGTGGAGTTCGTATCCACGAATTACCTGACATTCTGTATAATTAAAAACTATGCTTTACTCCTGATGTAATTCAATTTAATTCATAGACACAAATAATGAACATCTTGAAATTAAATACAAAAACAACATTCAACAAAAATCACACTGAAATACTGTACTGCAGTACAATACAATCTGTTAGTTAAGAAGCAATCTTTAATCAAATTAAGAATTGTTATGATGTAAAACAGTCTGAATATATAAAACTATACAAGAGTAGTAATAAGCTTTGCATAACAGTGTAAATGGTGATAATTATTCTACTTTTAAATCTGGTAAGTTGTATTTGAGATTTACCATAATTAACAGACTGGTGTTGCACGAATGTATATGTAGTCAATTTTTGATTAACTGAGGCAATGATGAGGAGGAAGTGCCTGGTAAATTGAAAACACGACTAACCCAAAACTGACCTAAAATACATCAATTGCAGCAAACTCATTTAGCTGACATTATGCACCATGTCGTGTTTGCACATCTCTTGCAAAAAAATAACCTCTTGATTAAATATAATTTTTGCTTAATAGGATTATCTATTCTGAGCAAAATGATACCCCAGTTGCATATTAACAGCCACTGGAAGAGTTAAAATTAATTAAAAACAGAACCATAGCACCGCACATAGGCCAAACACAATCCACAATCTAGTCCTGCATTTGCCTTTCCCGTGGGGAAATTAGACTTCTGCATCATTGAAATTGTAATTTTTTTTTTAACCTATCTATTTAAAATTATACTCCAGCAAAACAGATACTTTCGCAGATAACGCGAGAACATTAAAATAATTGCAGTGCTGCATCAAACGAATGAAACACTGGCTGCAAAGGCCATTCTGAAACATACTCTGAGGAAAAAAAAAAAAAAAAGACTGATTGATAAAAGACAAAAATTATTTCAATTGACAATCATGTTGTGAACACCAACTGATTTAGAATAAAAATTCATTGCAGCGTACTTGATCCAAAAGATGCGAAGATTCCACATTTTTTTAGCTGACCTCCCATGGCGCAGTTGATTGGTGCACCACCGGTCTGGTGTGCGGGAGGTACTGGGTTCGAATCCCAGCTAAGGCATGGGTGTTAATTTAAGTTAGGTCATAAGTTTGTCTGTAAGCCATCCCCTGATAAGCCTTCAGGCATAACACCATGGGACATCAATAAGTTCTTTCCAATACAATCCCACATTTTTTTGCAATGAAACTATAGGACAATGGCTGCAATGACAAAGGTGCTCCCAGCGTAAATTGTATTCCATAAGCTGAAAGCTGTGAGTATATAATCATTTGAATCCACAAACATTTAGAGGAAACCCAACAACAATAAGTGTTTTGTTGTTTGCTATCTAGAATTTCTTGCTACTGTCCCTCCCCTCCATTGCGGCATTGCCTCTTCGCTCCCCTCCACTGTCATGTTTTGCTATCGTTCAGGGTGGGGAATGTATTAAACAAATTCTGGCTGAAGGGGAAAAAAATGAAGGAGCAACAGAACCAGGTTGCCCTCTCACAATGTTTATTTTTTGATCTTTCCTCTCTAACCAAATGTTGTAGATGGCAGCACACGGGCGGCGCTGGCAGCAAGCGACAGATAAAACGCACACGCTGTGTTGGCATTATTAAATGCAAATATTTTGACATCCCTTGACAAAAATTATTTATTAAAATCCAACATATGCAAATTATTTAAACTTTTGACACTGACTTTACAGTTTAGTAACTTCAATCACAGTTCAAACACTCTGAAAGTAGTTTGTTATTGTCTCTTTCTTTTTGCAGCATTGTCTTTATGAATATCCGTATGAAGTCTGTGTACCATCAGTTAACAAACTGTCCCACTGACTTTCTAGAGAACACCACAGAAATTACAGATGGTTAAGTGCCTAGCCACGAGATACTTAGTTAATTACAATCCTGTCTGCCTCTTCTTCACGTTCACAGTCATTCTTCTTCCCCTTGTTCACCAAACAGACAATGATGCTGCAGC
Source organism: Clitarchus hookeri (assembly GCA_002778355.1). Lineage (NCBI taxonomy): Eukaryota > Metazoa > Arthropoda > Insecta > Phasmatodea > Phasmatidae > Clitarchus > Clitarchus hookeri. Next base: position 517,943 of record NQII01000262.1, read on the forward strand.
TTAACATTTCGAATCCTGGTTCACAGGAGTCACACCCAAACAACTTTTTTGATACATCTTCCTCACCAACTTGGTTGCCACCAATCACATGATTGGCCAGTTTTGCCAAGTTGACAACCAATTATTTTTCATTTTCTTCTAATCCAGCAAACCTATGATGAATTTCACAATCCTCATTGCAGATGAAGGGCATTAAATTTTCCCATGAATTGTGCAGTGTAATTGGCTTGGCTGCATCCCAAGCTGATATTTCAAATCCCGCACCTAACATGGTGCATGCCTTCCAGAAGTATGACAGAGCATAGCCCCCGCCAATATATTTCAGTAGCAGATTNCCGCACCTAACATGGTGCATGCCTTCCAGAAGTATGACAGAGCATAGCCCCCGCCAATATATTTCAGTAGCAGATTCAATCTGTAAAGCTGCTTCACATTTGAAATTACCTCCTGATCCAATGGTTGTATTCACAACATGCAACATAAATAACACTTGGGGTAAAAAAACTTGACAAAAATATTACCATGGTCCAACTTCAGGAGACATTCATTAGGATGAGAGGGTACGTTGTCATGCGGCACAGCTTTCGCAGGCACTCCTTGGCTTCCAAACTTTAGACACACGTCTTGTCAAACAATTCTTTAAATATCAGCATGTCCATCCATGCCCCTTTCCGATTAAAATAATGGACAGGCAGGTTCCATTCTTTGTTCCTTTGAAAGAACACTGATTTTTGGCTTTCTCGATAAGTACCAATTATAATTTGTCTGTTCCTGAAGCATTACAACACAACACAGTTAGCGTTCCTTAGCTGGATTAATGTCCCAGGGCTTTAGTTCACTTCCAAATGCCAGTGTTCTGGTTGGCATGCATCTTCAATGAAGCTGTTTCTTCAGCATTGTTTATTTGCTCCAGTGACAAATCTTCACTTTTCATGAAGCCTTCAAATCTATACAAAATTTGTCACATGCTGACATCTGCTGATAGCTTTTACCCCTGAATACTAACTTCTCCAATTGTGTGTGTATCTGAAACAAGTAAGCCACCCATAAGAAGCATTGAAACTGCCTTCCAACTGCAGCATCTCGCAAACCTGTGTTGCTTGCGCAGCACAAACTGCTCCTGTTTACTGGTGTTCTTTGCAGCCANCAACTGCAGCATCTCGCAAACCTGTGTTGCTTGCGCAGCACAAACTGCTCCTGTTTACTGGTGTTCTTTGCAGCCTCAGCTGGTAGAGCCATATCAGCATTGCCTCGAGATCCTATGTCGACTTCTCCAGTGTTTTCCTTTCTTCATTCCGCTTGAACCACAAGACAAAGAAAAGGAAGTTCATTTTTTTTTTCCTTTTTGCTGTCTCAAATCGCTATCTGTTGGCTCGTCAATACCATACTGAATTACAAACTGTTTANTTTTTTTTTTCCTTTTTGCTGTCTCAAATCGCTATCTGTTGGCTCGTCAATACCATACTGAATTACAAACTGTTTAACTTCAGCAACTTTTTTAAGCTTACTAATGATTGTGAATTTTTGGTTGAAAACTCAACACCACACTCTTTCTTTGTAAATATTTCCACTACACTTTCAAACTGTGAATGAACAAGCACAGAACAAATCAATTGGTAGCTGTCCTTAAATCTTTTTTCTTATAGCACAAACAACTCCTGCCAACTACCCTCTTCTCCTATGCTATAGGTGTTACTTAAAAGGGACTGCCCAATAAGAGCATGATGACATGGGCACATTTATAATATAGCCACTGGTATGCAAAAACAAGTGTTACTAAGAATGTAATTATGAGGCAGCTTCCCCTCACTTCGTTCTCGCCATGTGTGCCGCGTACCACCCACCACCGCCACATACCAACATAGCCACCACGTACCACCACCACCAAACATGAGTGCAGTTCACAAGGGCACCATCGCTGACATGCAAAAACAAGTGTTAATATTATTCTGTTTATATCTATTTATTAACAAGTTTTTGTAAATAGGAAAACTGGCCTGGTTGAGCCGCAAACCAGATAATCTGCCCTCGGATAATCGAGAGTTGACTGTAATTGGATAATCATGTGTGTGTGTAATCAGAGGTGATTTTAAATAGCTATCATCCAGTATTAATTCTGTATACAATAGTACCACCAGACACTTCCTCATTTTGCCGACTTTCCATTGTAATCAGTACAGGAATGTTGGTGGCCATTAAACACCAAGTTATCACAATCGCATTGCACATGGAGTCAGAATTACCATTCCAGCACAAGCTCAGGCAAATGACAATGAGCATAAGCCCCTATTTGAGGGGTTCGGGGACCGCTGAAGTAGAACAGAATTGTAGCATTCATGTTTACAACATTTCAATGACTAATACATCGCCAACAATTTGTCTAAAAAGTGTTTTGTACTAGGGAAATATGTACTATGTCACAACGCTTTCATTTAAATTAAGTAAAAATTCTGGATACTGCAGTGACAGGTTTTTTTCTAGACGGTTACAACATGGTTAAAAAAATGGTTCTTTTGGGAAAATAATAAACAGGTTCTTCCAGAAATGTTACAAAGAGTTCCTTACAAGAATGTTGCAGAAGGTTATTTCAGGAATGCTACAGAAAAGTTCCAAGTGCTCTATACATCAGAAACATTACAACACGGTTCATCTGTAGAAGCGGGTGGTGTTGGCATGAAAGTGTCGCGTCGCACCTTGAGGTCGCGATGGATGACCGGTGGAGACTGCGCATGCATGTGCTGCACCGCCCTGCACACCTGCCAGAACACCTGACACACGACGTCCGGCGGCAGGGCCGAGCTGCGCGCAGACAGCACGTCCACCAGGCTGCCCCCTGCGCACCACCACACACACACACACATCACACACACAACAGTGCATTACACAAAACAACCCACATAATAAACAATAATATTGATGATAAAAACAACATCATGTATGGATGGGGCACCCCCTTACCACTACACGTCTTTAAATTGCCATTGTCCAACCCCACTTCCTTTTTTATTCTCCACGTCTTGGAGACCCTGATCACTACACAAATATATTTTTCAAATGAAAGATACACTGTCTGTTTCGTAGTAACATCTACATCCCATGTGCTCTCTAGGACTGTGCAATATTGCAAAATTTCAATCCAGAAACAACATTTTAAATATTTTAATTGTGATATCATCCAACAGCGAAAAGCAATATATTGCATTTTTCAATACTGGCAATATGGGATGGTGATGTGTAATGTTAGCGATACACGATTATGACGTGTAATGTTGACGATATGTGAAAATGGTGATTAGCAATGTTGGTGACCTACAACGATGATGTAGTGCAATATTAGTGTGTCCGATTTTGGCGATACACAATTGTGCAATAGTGGCAATATGGGGCGGTGATATCAATTTGACAGATATTTGCAATGCCACATCAACTTTCAATACTCTCTGGGGGTGTTACGTCATACTGATACTGATATAGTCAACATGTTTTGAAACAATTGTGAAAAGGAGATATCATACAGCCCTAGCGCTCACCACAGTAGGATGTTCCAACATGTTACACAGAGCACAGTAACACATCTTACGACTCCTTCAGCTACACTGCAAATGGTGCGAGATCCTCCTGTTATTGCCACCTATTATAGGCACAAGTGTTCAATCAGTCCAGTGCAACAGGAGGCAGGGACAGTTGAATAACTGACGACAATGTGCATTTCAGCAGTTTACATTCAAACAATCCAGTAGACAAGGTAACAAATGTTAATCTTGTATATATAAGACTATCCCTGCACCCTGTTACCTGGAAAAATCAATCCTACAATTTATTTGGTTCACTATAATCGTCCTGTTTTTTCCCATTCTACAGGTATTTATTCTTGCTAAACAAATAGTACAACCCCAGTAGCATCACTTAAGTGGGATCTCTCTTAAAATGCACTACCACAATGTTGATATATCCGCAAGGTATATATCCTTACCCGGACTTACACCGGACCCACACTAGTGGCTGGCAGGGCAAACACACTAAGCGGGCACGTGGCCCACAAGGAAGGTGAAGCAACATTAAGGGCACAAGTTTCTCTTACCTGAGCATAGTTCTGTCAACAGAAGATACTCTCCCATGCCGTGCCCAGACTTTGTCTTGTCGATAAAAGCAGCAGAAAAGAACTCGATGACGTTGGGGTGACCAGACAGTTTTTTCTGAACAATGTGGTTAGGGAAAAACTATACTGTTACTGCTAGTCACATTAAAAGCAACGTTTTGTCTGCAAATTTTTTTTGACTTTATTAACATAAATATTTTCAAAAACGGAAACGCTTTTAATGCTAATGCTTATATCAGTTAATGAAATGCTGGTGGCTTTAATTTCAACACACTACACAAAATTTCAATCATCCTGAAAATTATTCTTCCAAGCACAATAAACACAGAATTAATTAAAAATAATAAATTATGTATTCATCCATTTTATACCAAGCATGTCTCACCAAACAACAGTACGTCTGACATTTGGCATGTCATGGGGTTTGCAACCAAGGCCACGTGAAAGCTTCAAGTTTTGACAAGATATTTTGCAGAGTATATTTCGCCACAAAGACAGAACTTCCTGTAATAATGATATGTTATTATTAAACAGATATTCCTTTTTTCAAACACGCTTGGTTGTCAATTTCCAATCAGAATGTACGTTACAGGAAACAAATTAACCTTATAACTGTAAAACGCATGTGGCTTAAACTAAGTATTACAATACTGTTTATTTAAAACTATGTTTTAAAATTTAATTACTCATTTTTTTTTTAATATAAGCAAAAGTCTCTACAAGCATTAAGTAAAACAAGTCTACGTTATTGTCTTAACATGTGAGCTCGACAGTTTTTAGGCAGCTAGCAAGCCAATGTTAGTGGCACGTGGAGACGACTAAAATCACTCCACCTCACATTATGTGTACTACTAACTATTGTCTATCTTGCAGAGCGTTCTATGTGTAGATAGATCATAGTTACCAAGAATGTTTCAAACCAGCTTCTGAAAACACTCGCTGCAAGTAATTGTATATATTTTAACAAGCGTGCTGCTTGGCATGCTCCCAGTAAAGTTGGCAGCAAGGTAGATAAAGCAGTTGCATGTTTGTAAATTTGTGGATACAAATTGTTTTATATATTTTATGTTTGCTTCATGTACGTAAGAACAAGAACTGGAATACTAGTATAACAGTTATATTTCTAAGAATGCTACACTTTCACTTGATCACATATTAATAAAGTGATACGTTCCACAGCAATATTAATTTTACACATGGCAGAATAAAAAATGCACAAAAAGTAGATCCTTAGGGAAGTTTTGTAAAGTGCTCAATTAAGTGCAAACAGGTTATAGCATAAAATTTAAAATATACGTAAGGATACAAGAATTGTTACTTCTTGCATAATATTTTTGTTTGCAGTTTCATCAGCTGCAAGAAGTCTCTGAAACAGAATATACACAATAATTCAACAAAGCATTCCTTACCTTATAATATATACACACACCAGAACATGATAAATGATTCAGAGGTAGGGACGGCAGGGGTGAAGAATAGTGTTATCCGAATGAGAAGAGAAGGCACAGAACAGACAGAGCGAGTCTAGACCTCTAAAAGCTGGGGGTAGGTAGTTCACACGTGTCGTGTCGTCACTGGAGTAAGGATGCTCAGTTGGCTCCTGAGTATGTACATCGACCAAAGCAAAAATATCAGTCAGGGGTGCACGTGGAGCAACCATCAACTACAGACTACGTTATCAGTTCAGACATTACAATGACGGCTGTCCTCCCACCTGCGTACGCTCCCTCCTCATAATTATCGTCAGACACCTCCCCTCCAACACTTCCACCCCTCAAGCTGTGAAGCGAAGCTTAGAAGTTTGGGCGGCTCTTAACACCAATGTCTTGAGAGCAGATGAGGGTGAAGCGAGGTGAGTATGGAGCAGCGCCAGAATGAAAGGGCGGGGGAAATGGGAGATCCCTGAGAAAACCAGCTGACCAGTGGCATTGTCCGGCACGATTCCTACATGTGAAAATCTGGGAGCAACCCGTTGGGAATCCAACCCGGTTCGCCTAAGTGGGAGGGGAGTAGTCTAACTACTCGGTGAAGAACCAAGTTTGATTTCCTGTGTTGTTATTCTGATTTTTGCACGTGGGAAACGTGGAGGGCGTCACCACTAGCCACCTGGTTTTCTTGGGACACTCCAGTTTTCCCCTCCCTCACCTGCACTTGGCACCTCGCTACCTAAGGGCGCAGTCTACCCGCTGCTCGAATTGCATTGTAATGAGTTTGAAATCTACATCTATTAAGAAAATACTAAACATGTCCCGATGCACGAAAAGAAAACACTCTTCAGATGAGATACAAATAATACAGTAAATACACCTTGCACACTATAAATGCTTTTTCTGAGACCTCCAACATAGCTAAAAACTGCTTTTTCACACTGCTACACCTCGTAATATACTGGTCGGACACANACTTGGCACCTCGCTACCTAAGGGCGCAGTCTACCCGCTGCTCGAATTGCATTGTAATGAGTTTGAAATCTACATTTATTAAGAAAATACTAAACATGTCCCGATGCACGAAAAGAAAACACTCTTCAGATGAGATGCAAATAATACAGTAAATACACCTTGCACACTATAAATGATTTTTCTGAGACCTCCAACATAGCTAAAAACTGCTTTTTCACACTGCTACACCTCGTAATATACTGGTCGGACACANTTTTTCTGAGACCTCCAACATAGCTAAAAACTGCTTTTTCACACTGCTACACCTCGTAATATACTGGTCGGACACAAGCAAATCAATTATAGGGACCTGCAAAAGAACTTTGTTTCACATTTTCCACCAATAAAATGATAGGATCCCATAGGTACACACTGCTTGACAAGAATGCAGTATGCCAGTTCCGTGCGTTGCGTGAAGGAACGATGGAGCACTAGGTGCATGCGTCAATGTAGCCCTTATTGCTCGCTTGCTTCCGAGCTTCAGAAGCGCTAATAAAATCCAAGTTGGCACGCTGTGAACAAGTACAGTCACGATGCTCCTCACTACAGCAAGCACACAATGATAATGTGTACTGCTTGAGGGCGTTCAGGAGATTTAAATTACTTTCTACATTTTAGACATTTTTTTTTCCACCATATATGTGTGCACGTACGTGTAAATGTGTGGATACAATAGTCCAAAAGAATTACAGTGACAAAAGACAGAAACGCTTCAAAAACAAATTCAACTAGTTATAGGAATTTAAAATTTATACATTTTTTGTGAAAATTTCAAAATCAAACAATATTAACATGTTAATCCACAGCTCAAAATAATAGTTAATATTTTTAGAATATCGCAAAAAAATATTTGCAGGAAATTTGTTTTGGAGTTTGTTCATATTTCAATTTTAAACTTTTGAGTAAGTCCATTCCTTGCAACACCCAGACAGCAGTTTGACCTGCAATGTTACCTCTTCATGCAAGACAGATTTATCAAACCCGTTGATTGGAAGTGAAATTCACAATGTGCATCTGTGTGCAGATACTACTGCTGCGACACTACAACCACAATTGTGAGTGTGCTGAGTTTATGTGTTAAGTCATAGCTATGGCAGTTTGGATTGTAGTCAACGTGAACCACGCGTCCACAAGCCCCTTGTGCCCACTCGGACCGCCGCAGTCACATCAGGCCAAAAATGCGTAGTGCAGGTTGACAAGAACGGAACTTGTACCTTCTTGCCAACAGGTACTACGTGACTCAAAAGACCGTCCTACTTTATTTATTACAAGAGGTAACTCTTTTAATAAATTAGTAGGCAATCCGAAACTGTGTTTATCCCAAAGACACAGCCGTTGGGCGCACGGGCCATTGGTCGTTAGGTGGTAGCAGCTCGCGCCGCGACATATGACGTAACGCACCACCGGGTGACGTCAACTGGCCTGTAGGCCGAAGCTGAAGTGCTTAGTGCTCCAAAGTGCGCAGCATTTTTCTATACCTATCCCACAACTTCATCTCATTCAAAGCTACAGTCAGGGGTGGGTTTTATTGTATTAAGAGCCATTGAGCATGGCAAACCACACCCCTTTGCCCAGGTGGACTGCAGGTAGGGAAGTCCTCTGTCGGTGGACCGTTGTGACATCGGTGTGAAATGCAAACACATCACAGGAAATGTAAGACAGACTCTTTTCACAAGAAAACATGATAGCGTATTCAATGTCTATTTACAAGAGGGGAATTAGGTTTTCATAAAGGGAGATTGCCTATATTGCATCATAATAATATTTCATTTAGTGTGGTGACAGTCTCAGTCAACTTCACAACATAAACCTTAACAGACATTTGTTAATCAACGGGGGTGTCACCAATATGTTTCATTTAATTAATATAATTTTTCACCATTGCAATAATATTACATAGTGCTTATGTCATGTTTTAACATCAACGTTTGACGTCTGTTCACGCTGTCTGTAACGGAAGCAGACGCCATCCTCCAGTTCACTTCAGCACACAAGCCAGACTGACAGTGTGGTCATCCGCTCCGCGAGCCCCCTCAGTACCATAATTTAGACTCTTATCACTTCATTGCAATAGTAACTTAATTAACTGGAACATTTGATTTCTTTCTGTACCGAGGGGAGAACCACCTGCACTCTCACCAGAGAGCTTAACGCTACCACGTATCTGCATAACCACCACACTGACTTAGGTTATTTTCACACTAAGGTCACCAGCAGACCGTAAGTGCTGGGTCCATTTCTTTTAATATTCACATGTCCACTTCTTGAACATGTAATCAAGTATGTGAGTAAACAGCTTTACAAACTTCAGTGAGTGTTGATTCATTGTCCTCTGGGACACACAGGACGCTACATCCCTTGTAGTACCACCCATAATTTTTATAATATATTTCAGGCATACGAGACGGCCTAGTCTTGCCGCAAGGTCAACGAGTATGAGTAGTGTAATATTAAGTGCGTGACAAATTCATCTTCAAACTGATGGAGGCATCCAGGGCCCCCTGGACTGTTGACCGAACGACCCACATCACTAACTCTCTGCCGAGTTATGGCACTGGGCAATTCTACACTCAACCAGACCTGGGTCACCTCGACCTCGTCATATTTGATCATTGTTTTATGTCAAAAATGTTCAAGAAAATCGAACACTGTTCCACATTTGAAATGTGGTATATAAAATAGTTCTCAAATGCACCGAAGGCAATGACACCGGAACTATGGAGTACATAACTATGAAATCACCAACCACAGAAAACTGAAGTAAATATCTGCACTGGAGCTAATAGAGGCAAATTAAAGGAAAAATTCTAAATAACAATCCACAGAAGAACAAAAAAAACACACCATAAAATAAACTAAAAAGTAAAATCCGCAACTGTGGAAAGGCATAAAAAATTTTATAATATACAAAAAAAATTAAACCAGGGCATATTTAACCACAATGTGATATAGAAAATGAAATTTGTGAGATTGCTTTCCCCTCAATACCATTCCAATGACTGGGTATTTTCACTAAAGGAAACATTTAACACATTTTGCCATTACAAAGGAACCTTATGGATTTATGTTTCTAGGCAGTGACATTAGGTCTCGGAAACACAACTCAAAGACCATGAGAGGAGAGACGTTGAACCAGAATCTTGATGAAAATGAGTCGCAGACACAATCAACAGAGCATGAAGTCTGCGAGACACTCACTCTGCTGTGTTCTGACTCCGCTACAAACACAATTAGTGCATGAAAGCATGTTTGTATGCTTTCCTCATTACAATTACCATTTTGGGCAGACCCTCAGATCAAACACGTGCATTGCTTCAGCCAATTAACTCCAAACACTGTTCCCTTCCACATATGTGAAGGCCAGTTTCTTAGGTAGACCGTTTGAAACCACAAACCTCTATTCAGCTTTCAGCTCAACTAAAATATGTGAAATATCATTGCTGGAAAGCTCCTTTGAAATTACATTTACCATTTTACTTGTAGTGAAGAGTTTTGAGTGGTTCTTGACATAGAGATCTTGAGAACCGATGAGGGTGAAGTGAGGTGAGTATGGAGCAGCACCGGAAATGCAAGGGCGGGGGAAACGGGAGACCCCAGAGAAAACCCCTGACCAGCGGCATCGTCTGGCACGATTCCCACATGCGAAAACCCGGGAGGGACTCCACCGGGAATCGAACCCTGTTCACATAGGTGGAATGAGAGTAGTTTAACCACTACACTGATGTATATGCTTTTAAACCATTTCGACCCTTTCATATAATGAATAAGATATGATACACTAGGAATTTTTTCATGGTTCAACTGGTAGCTTACTAGTTGCATTTACATTAACAAGAAAGAACAAAAATAAAAGTTGAAAAAAAAAACTGGATGACAATGGGATGGTGTTTGAAAATTTTGCCAAAGCACCGACAGAGACAGAGATGGAATCAACAAGCATGTTGGCCTATTTTATTTATGTGCACAAACAAAGATTAGTTCACATTTTGTGTAGAGATTTGAATGTCCTTTTTCTGTACTGGGCATTTATTTTTACTTATGATATATGTTTCTAATTAAAAAATGTCAATTTTTATGTTATTCATGTTATTTTCCAGTATATTAGGAGCATGCATTAAGAAGAGAAAATTAATTTCTACTATGAAATTCTGATACTATTTCTCTGAATGATAATTTTTATTCTTCAAATCTTAATTTTCAAACAGAGTCAGCTTGACTCAAAAAACAATAGAGCCAGGGGGAAGCTCTGATTATGGGAAATGAAGGGTTACAAGGGGCGTGAAAGGAAGGCTTATCGCAGCTAACTCTAGTACCGACCACAGCACCAGTAGCTGTAGTACATACCTTGAGGGCATATTCCTTTCCTGTTGTCGGATCCTGTGCGACAAACACGAATGCAAAACCACCTGAAAAATAACACAAAATATGTACCTCATGTGTGGTAACAGGTACTAAAATAAACAAACAATTTCTCTGACTTTCAAGATTAATTTTTTTATTTCTCATACTCTAACAGCCAACTTTTGTGCAGGATTCGTCTCCGAAACGGGAGGACCCTGTCGACATAATGCACAGGAATGGTGACTTCTACTGGATAACTCCACCCAAGGGGAGGGTTGGGTTGCAACGGTGCGTCGCAGTCAGGTTTACGTGGTGGGTGTGGGCCACGTGAGCCAGGAGTAGGCTACCACCCCGGAGGACTCTGGCTCAGTTCTACTTGTACCAGCAAGCAAGACCAGGAGTAGAACAGTTTGCCAGTGCTTCCCTCGCCAAGCCAGAACGAGCTGTTGCTGTGCCACTGACCCTACGTGAATGGCCTTTCACGACGTCCGCAAGCACTGACCTTGCCAGGAAGGTCATTCTCGGTACACCCCACACCTCTGCAACTTCCGTACCATCACAGCCGTAAATAAGACTGCCACGAGTGAAGGCCTGTGCCAATACACAATAGGCAATGCAAAAATGCTACATCCATTAAAAGGGGACAATAGGCCTTATTATGTACTTGGAACTCAAAAATATTCCCTTCAATTTTTTATGCAGAACTTATTTTTCACTGACTTTTACACAAATTCACTGACCAATTACAATTCCCCTGACTTGTAATGTCTGTGGGAAGCGTGAGTACAGAACAGGTCATAACACCGTGGCTGAAGCAGCTGTTTCCAAGCTGCTGTAAAATAAAATATTTGCACTTTGGAATCAAGGGCACTGAACATAATAAATTCAATTTCTTCAAAATTTTGTCAAACAAACTCACTCAACTTTTAGACAATAAATGTGATAATTCTCAAAAACCAAATTTTGATTTCACAGTTCGAGAATATTATGTGCTAACTTCAGTTTTTAGAAAAAAAAAATAATAAAGGAAACCATTTACAAAAAAAATATGTGCTATAACCTGTATTATCTTTAAGTTTAAAATGTGCTTAAAATTAATTACAAAAAAAAAACACAGGGCAACCATAAAACAGTACAATACATTTTTTACAATATTTTTTTTGTGCAATTATATAGACAGCTTTGGATATAGCCCAGGAATAACTCGCCACTTGTAGATCCGCCCCTGAATGTAAATACTGTAGCAGAAACATCATTCTACGGTGAGACCCGTGTCTCGCACAAAAACCACATTCAGCTCTTCTCAAGGAGTCACTTCCGCTGACTCTCATAGCAATGGATAACAAGTGGCTAGCGTGTTGTACAGGGGACTTCCCCAGGGGTAGAAAACAGAGGGTGAAAGTGGGCGAGCCCTTGTCAGAGGAAGGTGAGGTTACATCAGGGGTTCCGCAAGATAGTGTGCTGGGCCCCTTGTTGTTCACCATTATGGTTAACGACCAGGGGATAAGGGAGAGTGGCGAAGTGAGGCTGTTTACAGATGATTGTGTGCTGTGTGCAGACGTGGGTCAGGAGAATAAGTTGCAGGAGGAGACAGAACAAACAAGGTGGTGGACAAAAATATTAATGTATGAAAAACCAAGATGGTAAAGTTCACCAGGAAGAGGGGAAGGTATGAAAGGACTTGTAAACCGCAAGGACAGGAGACAGGAGAAGCTTCAGAGTATAAGTACCAGAGGGTGGTGATTTAGCGTGATCTTAGGTGGAAGTACAGAGGCAGAGGAGAGAAGGTGGGGAGAATGGTCGGATGGGGAAGTTAAGTAGACACCTAGCCGAGGGGCTGTACAGTTGAAAGTTTCTGAGGTTATGGAGGCAGATGGCAGTCTATGCTGTTGAGAACCGTGAGGGAGTAGTGGGAGGAGTTGATGGCGAAGGGGGCTGGGTTATTTAGGAAGGGACTAGAGAGTGAAAAGGAACAAGGGAAGGAAGTGGGAATTTTGGAATTTATTTATTATTATTTAAGAAACATCAGCCACACTCACCCAACTACAAAATTGTTCTTTATCAGTTCCAAGCAATTTGGTTAACGTTCAAAGTGGTGCTTGCCACACTGATAGTCTGCTATGTACAGGCTGCATGCAATACCATTTCAAATTCCCTTTCCAGAAGCAGCATAACGTTAAGTCCTATAAGTTAAAGTGAAGCACTAACAGAGTTGTTCCTCAATATAAGCGCTGTTGCTTTAAATATTCATTGCCATTTATATTTGTAAAAAGTGAAAAATTTACTATCATTTGGTTTTTTGGCTCTTATTTTATTCCTGAAACATAGCTAACTACCAACTCGAACGTCAAAGCATCACTTGCAGTTCCTAGAAAAAAACCAGTTTCTAACTGTTTGAACCTCTTTTTGGAAAGAAATTTAGCATTATGAATTTCAAAAACTGGAATTGGATTTCACCCTTACCTTCTGTCCCTAAGGTAGAATAAATATTTTGTATTGTTACATGGGATGCCTGAGGGGCTTATCTGAGTTCGTGAGGGATGGAGGTCTTAATAAAAAGAATAAAAGAACTAAATTTGATTTCTAATTGACTCGCACAGCTAATTATTTACAGCATTCAATTATTTATCTCCACTTTTATACTCTTTTTAAAAAAAAAAGTGAGGGCAATATTTAATGTCTATTATAACACTAATTAACGTCCCCCTTAATTGTTTCCGTTTGGTTAGAGTCAATTAACTCATACTCATCATTAACACGTGTTNGAACTAAATTTGATTTCTAATTGACTCGCACAGCTAATTATTTACAGCATTCAATTATTTATCTCCACTTTTATACTCTTTTTAAAAAAAAAAGTGAGGGCAATATTTAATGTCTATTACAACACTAATTAACGTCCCCCTTAATTGTTTCCGTTTGGTTAGAGTCAATTAACTCATACTCATCATTAACACGTGTTCAGTCTATCTGTTGCCATTATTTGTAATGTCTTTCACTCACACNTTCAGTCTATCTGTTGCCATTATTTGTAATGTCTTTCACTCACACATTAAGTCCAAAGGTTCAACCTGCCAGCCGCACCCTTCACCGCTCGATACTCGCAGTCACACATTTCCCTTCCGCTGGTCACTTCTCTCACTGCTCGTCATCATTCGCTCAGAACCCAACCACTCATTCACTCATCAACTACTTGGCTCGGAGGTCTGTCACACTTCCATATAATTCGCCCAGACCATCTCGAAGGTTTAACGGCCCCGAGTCACGCTGAGAGAACGAGGTCAGTAATCCAGAGCATTATTCAGATAAACACAGAAATCAATAGAACCAGGGTGAGCAGCGCGTGCCTCCAAAAGAATTATCGTGTCTGCTCGCTTTCTGTAACAGATATGCGGCCACCAGCCTATCGCTCGCATGTTCATTCAAAACAATCATTTGACTTGCTGCCGCCGCCATCGTATAACTTCTGTCCTTTACTTCCATTCGCTTGCGCGGGATGCAAAGCAGCTGGCGCGTAACAGTATTAAAAACTGCATAGCTTCTTAGACAAGAGACCTACACTTGCAACAGTTCTACATGTGTTCTGGCATCACAGAGGGTTACCGTTTCATCAACAGCGTACCAGGACATTGAAACAGAATAATGCAGTCAATTTCTGCCTTCACTAATTCAGAAAGGCCACATTCTTAAATGTTTGGCTTAGTCAAATATTCCTAATTAACTGAAAATATCTTGCCTATTAACCTGTTTGTATTTGGGTAATTTCATACACACATTCTGCAGGGCAGTTACATGCTATAGAACTCATTTAAAGCAATACTAATACGAGTGAACACAAGAAAAATAATGTACATACACAAGAATACAGCACAAACACAAAAAAAAAATAATGTAACTAAAATTATAAGGCTGGTTATAATCTATTATGAATTCAATTACATTCTGACAAACTACAACAGTGTGATATTTAAGCAAAAGAAAAATACAACACAAAATTATTAATAGATTTGATGGTTTNTCTGACAAACTACAACAGTGTGATATTTAAGCAAAAGAAAAATACAACACAAAATTATTAATAGATTTGATGGTTTAGGGTAGCCTATTAAACAATCTTGTATCAGTATTGCTTACAGATACTTTTGTTTTTTACTTTGTTTTACTTGTACCAATAGATGGTTGTACATTTTGGGTTGGCTATAGGAGCGGAGGCACAAGCCGTCACTGTGGCGTCATTAACGTCTACACGTGGCTGTGAAAGGGGAGACAAAGAGCAGAAATAATCTAAGCACTATTACGCAAGACACAGGCAGGCAGGGTCGTTCTGTGGCGACCAGGCATGACAAACTGACTGAATTACCATTATCTCATTACATTAATGGTTTTCCTGACGAGACAGGGAAGTATTGAGAGAGGGAAGATTGGATACCACACAAAAGTTACCTACAACACTGAAGCTTAGAGTCGCACACAATATGAAAGAACAGTATTGTGAAGTGTTCTTCAGACATAAATATAAGAACTTCCATTAACCATATTTCATAAGTTCTTAGAGGATCACAATATAGGCAAATCCTTTCCCCAACATATTTTTCATTGGAAATTCTTTACTTTTGTTTAAAAGTAAATATTTTAGCGCAAAACAGAATCTGCCTGGTGGCTGCCACAATTTCAGAAATATTTACTTTACCACAAAATAATACATTAGACTAAAATCGTAGGTTAGATTGAAATCCTACAATCCTAGGTTAGATTAAAAATTAAAAATAGTAATTCGCTCATCGTGGGGTTAGGTTCAGTTAGGTTAGGTGGGCGCATATTACGAAATTGGGTGGACAAATGTTAAAGAGGTGTTTTTGTATTTTTTGTGGGTGTATTTTTAGCGATTTTACCCCACAATTTCCCTGATCTTCATAGCCCTCCCCAATATCGTATTTGTGGTTTGTATTGATAATATGTTAATAAAACCCCTAGTAAGTTGTGTTCTGCGTAATTAGTAGAGTGTTCAGACAGTCACTGCGAGATTCCCTGGGACATCTCGTGCCAAGTTACGATAGTCTGACGTTCAGGATGATCAAAAGGAGAGTTCCTATGGCTTCTAATAATTACCATTGTAACTCTCAAAATAAAAGAGACCACAGTCCCTATGCTACTGTCGGGACAACTTCATTACGTAGAAAAGAAAGTTTAATACCTCTTCGCCCACACACAATTACATAGTTAAGATCGTTAAAAGTCCTGAGTACATAGAAAATACTGCTTCACGAACAAAATTTTTAAACATGAAATAAATATAACAATCCCAAAATATTAGAAAACTTGAATCTCACCCATTTAACACAGCAAAGCTAGAAATCATGAATTAAAATAATTTAAAAAATATTCATATTACTGAAATACTATAGACACTAGAGAGGAAAAGTTTAATTTTACAGTTTACCAGCAGAAGAGAGTAATCAAAATTAAAGCCAAATTGTAAACAATAACTATGCCTTCAACAAATGTAACCCTAATAATATTCTTATAAATAGGCTACTAGATTTATTATGACTAGCAATTTCTTCATGCTTGGAGCATATCCTAATTTATTTGTAGGTATAGAAATTTCCAAGCACATGTAGCCGACTCGCATTATCTTTAGGTTAGCAACACTGCTCTGCCACCTCCCGCACGTACAGCTGGATCTCTGTTGATCGGGACGAGACTGACTCTTCATCAGTTGTACCCCTCTCAAGTTGTGGGCTCATTAGGTACACCCAACTTTTGCAACAAGTTCCTGTCAAGTTATGCATTTCAAAACACTTCAGCTTAGATTTACTTTTACAACAGGTTGGTTTTAAAAACTAAGTGTCCTGCGTCCCTGTCTGCAAATCACAGATGCTTGTTACCTAATTCCAACCGACCAGTCAAATACAACATCTTCTCGCAAAGACACGATGCCAATAACCAAAGAAAAACTTCAAGTGTGCACGTAGATAATTGAAGTATAGCCGGAGAGGAACTATTTTTGTGAAATCNAACTTCAAGTGTGCACGTAGATAATTGAAGTATAGCCGGAGAGGAACTATTTTTGTGAAATCAGATGTTCTTATGCAATTACAATATTAACTATTTCAAAATACCAGTTTCAAGGCCAACATCTTTATTTCTCGCCACCTTTTGGCTTTCTATGGTTGAAAACATTGCAAAATGTAAAAAAGTATTATGCTAGCCTATATTAAAAAGAAAACTAATCAATCTGCTTAACTAAAGACCATCCCTATTGCATGGAGAATATTTATCGAAGTGATAATCGTGAACTACGTATTTAATGTTTTACTGAAAATGTATAAATTGTGATTAGTAATGTCATAAATCATTTTCAGGTATTATTTTCTTATTTTTGGAACAACCGAGAATCTTAAGTACAGAGGTACCAACAAAGTTGTTTGTGTTAATATTAAAATCTACACAGAGTGGACCATGGTGAATGAAAGTTTGAGGAGCACTGTCTTACGCCGTAAATTACAGTTGTGAATGTCACTTAGCTATTCACATGCTATGCCTCTTAGAATCCCTGCATCCATGTTGCTTTAAGTCGTCTTCTCCTGCCTGGGGGTTGCCACCTCTGTATCTCCAAAGGTAACTTTTCTTGACTCAGTGGCCAAGTCCAAATTCACCAGCTAAGGGCTAATACCTGGCTGTGTGCCCTACAAAAATGCATCAATGTTACAATGTCACTTTGCCACTGTCCAAATTTACAGCATGAGCACGAATGCACATTAGTCGAGGTGACACAACACATGCCCTTCTCAAATCCTTTGTTGGATTTCGACGGCCTGCTGCTTGAAGTACTTCATTTGTCATCAGTGTTCACAATTTTGCATGGCAGTGAAAAACGCTACTGTCACAAAGGAAAATGAAACTTGCATAGACTAAAATTTGTTACATAATAAATGGAGATAGAAATGAACAAATGTGTCAACTGTTTGTAGATGTCCACAACATATCTGCCTTCTTTTCTTTTATTGTATCTACTAAATTTTCGCATCTGCTGGCATTTGGAAATCCTAAAACTTCTCATAACATTCTTCTCTAACCTTCTAAGTTTTTAATTATCACACTGTTTTAAAACAATAATGTACTGCCAACCAAATCAAATCAGTGAAATGCCATCCACACAAACATGTGTAAATTGTATAATTTTAAAGTACAAATACACACTCCCAAAAGTTAAGATAGGAAATGTTTATTTTGTCACAGTAAGAATGGACGGTTATATAAGAGGGTTAATAACTCAGAACAATAATTATCTTCGAAAATTTTTTTTTAAAAAGATATCAGATAACATACACTACTTTCACTTTTATCAAAGAAAAACAAGACATACATTTCTTTTTTCTGAATACAACGAAAATCAAACATACACTAAGCTATGGTCACTGCACGCAAGGGAAAAAGAACTCTTCACTGTACCATTGCCTATAAAAAAAAACATCCACACAAGACGAGGAACCCATATCTGCCACACCACTTACCTTCTGCTATGACGCGTTTAACCATCAATTTGACATTTCCAATTTCTACCCATTTTCCAACAAAATCATTGTCCTGTCCATTTACACTACTGCTGCTGAAGTAGCCGAAAGCCGACTTTAAAATATCAGACATTCNACAAAATCATTGTCCTGTCCATTTACACTACTGCTGCTGAAGTAGCCGAAAGCCGACTTTAAAATATCAGACATTGTCGACTACAGCAAATAACTATACTGCAATTGTTATCACACATAAACACATCCCACAATATTCTTTCGCCAACGACATAGATATCACCACACCTATTGGCGCAACATAATAAACATATATAAATATCTAGAGAGCAGCACCAAGTTTCTCAACCATAGATGAGGAATATATATTGAGATAAATATAATAAGCGCCAACTTCTGCACAGGAGTGAAAATCACAGACTAAAGATGATATAGACCGATCACAACCAATCAACGTTGTCGAACATTCAACCGCTTTCTGCCAATAACGCAGGCAAAAATTGTATGGATTGGATTTAAGGTGAGGATAATGATTATAAAACAATTGGTTTGAATTTTTTGATACTTCCTCTAACCAATTTGGAATGCAGTTTTATTAAATTCAAATAGGTTAAATATTTCATTGATTTAATAGTGCTTGGCATTTAATAATTAAAATATAACAAAACATGTAATCACTAATGATTACCCGACTTTGAATGTGGTATTCCTGTGGGGCATTGTTAATGTACGAGTTCCATTACCAGACAATATAGAAATAAATATACTACTTATTTCAACATGGTCATGTTCACTGTGCTGTGGTATTTTCGAACAGTCTAAGAAAAGCATGACATTGAAACGAAACAGAGAAGTATGATTAAAGGCAGTCTAGAGTTTACGCGTTCATTCTTTTAAGTTGTTTTAAATCACGTTATATATGGCCATCTTGGAAAGCGACCTGTCAATCAGGTAGATGGTTTGGGCGCGACATAACATGTATGGCGACCATGAAAGGACTCGGAACGTGACGTGAATTAAGTGGCAAGCAAGATACAACATGGAGAAGATATCTGACGCTAGAGATACAGTGCGAGCGAACTTCACGAAAGATCTCAAAGCAGTAATGGCCAAGAAAGACACCAATAACGTAAGATTGCTACTTGTTAGAGTGTCTTAATTCCCAGCTGAAAAATGTTGACGAGAAGACATTGGAAAGCTGAAAGGCTGGTCAGGATTTATAGGATGGTAAATGGAGAGGGAGGGTGTTGTGGTTTACGCTTCCAGTTAAGTAAGGGAGTTTTTAGACGGAGGAAAAACAGTGAGATGGATGTGGAGAAGAACATAGTGGAGTAAGCAGTCTATGCTGGTGAGGTCTGTGAGTGGGGTTGGAAAGTTCGGGAATGGCATGGAAGAGGAGTTTAGTCGGGTAGGGGACAGATGAGAGAGCTCGCCATCGGACGGTAGTCCTAATGTGTATGTTTTATAATTATTATTATAAAATTTTGTGATTCTCAAAATATTGCAGCAATGTCCTGTGAATTAGGTTTTCAGTTTTCAATTACTTTTGAAAAGGAGTTAAGAAGTGAGATAGGTCTGTTATTGGTTACTTCAGCCTTGTCATATTTCTTAAACAGTGGTGTTATTTTAGCCCATTTGAGTCTGTCTGGTAACAATCCTGTATTCAAGATAGCATTACAAATATTACTTAATGGAACACTGAATTCAAAAGCACATTGCTTTAATAACCTACAGCTTAACATTACCTGAGCGGCAGGGAATAGTAATGCAGACGTCGTACGCGACTATGTTAAGAAAAATCAGAATATTACACAATATTTCTATTTCGAATAGAATGGACACCAGCTTACTGTGTGAGCGGAAGTCACAGTTCTCAGGATCGTAGGCCGAACGACCACATGGCTGTATCCCCTGACACACAAGGTACAAATTTACACGAAAACATAATATATATAACCGGGGTATTCAGGCTCCCCAGCATGCCTTAATATTAGATTTTTACCTTATAAATGAAGCATGCCTCCTTGAGGCATCGATGACTTCCTGGATAGGGCCAGGGCTCGAGATACAACACTAAAATGAGAACTTACAAATTTTGGTTAACTGATGTAAATTGTATTGCCTGAATAGTGTACATAGTTACATGTATACAATGAAAATTAAAGCAGACCTGACCCACAAGGCCTACCAGCGACCATTACTGTGCAAAAAGGCCAATAATGGCGCGAAAACTTACAATAGTAATTAAACCTCCGGAAATGGTAAATTGAGCTGACGAAGGGTGCTACGAACGCGGGGAAGACTGTTGGTAAACTAAATAAACGTTACAGTAAATCACATTCATCTATTGCAGTCAAGTGTTCAGAACAAAGTTTGAAAGCCTCCCGCGACAAGACGCACGTGCAGCACCTAAGACCCGTGGAATCAGACTGCCAGAGATGGCACAGGCGAGCGGCGCCTTGCCGACAGATCGCTCCACTCCGCAAGGTAATTTAATTAACTGGCCTCATAAAAATAGAACTTGAAACATACACACATAAAATACTGAAACATTCTGAGAGAGTTTTCTGAATCCTGTAGAGAGTTCAGAGCTCTTAATTAAGCACTTGTTTAAATACAAAACACGATATTGTTGTGCTTTGCAGATCACGTGAGAATTTTATGTCTGTTAAATTTTGGGGCACTCTACAACTGGAAAGGTTAGGTAGAAATAAAGACTAATTATTTCCTACGTCAATAATTGGCTTGATTAGACACACAATTGCACTAGGAAAATCATATAGAACACTTCAAATACCCTAGCCTTGCTACTGTACACCTCATTATATATTCACGTGGCTTGCATTTATTCTGCGATTACTTCGCAATCCCCTAAAGGCGAATTTCACTATCATTTGCCAGTGGGTGATAAATTCTAATGCTATTTACTACACATTCTAAAACTTGATTCCTATCCTAATTATACAGATCTCTCTAGGGACAGACACCACAGGCACTCGGTGTCGGGGCATGACCCGTTCCCAAGTGAACGATGCGGACACGCTTTGAGAATCCCGACGTGCGTGTTCCGCGGGCTGCACTGATGCAGCGACTGTGGGCCTACGACGTGATGGCAGTGGCCGTTCCAGACCCTGTATGAGTGGTTCACGTCAAGCTAATGCCATTATAGCCACTTGATAATTTTGGTCGCAAGAATTGATTGTTTTCTCCATTTCTTTTCGAGTTGTGTATGTAAAAAATATAGCAGGGTATTCAGTACTCTGAAGTTAATGGATATGTTTTAAATATTGTTTAATATTTTTGTGTGTATGAAATCTAAACATGAACATATTGGCGAAGAAGTTGCACTACTTAAAGGAAATGTGGAATATGCCCATTTCAAAATTCCTGGTGGCATGGAGACAACAGTATGGACATGTCAATTTGGCCCAGTTGGACATTATGGAGAAAGTACTTGCGTTAGCGATCTAGAAGGACATGGTTTCGGATGTAAGGAACCTGAACATCCAGAGAACCCAAAGGGATAGGTGATCGTAAATGAAGTTGATCAGGTGTTTGTGAAGCTGGAGGAAAGAGAGTTATAGGATTTTTCTGTGGGAATATGCACTACTTAGTTATGTTACAATGGTTTTTTATTGATATTATTCGGAGATACTTTGGAAAATTATATAAGACCTTTCTTATGTTCTTTTATTACAAGTGTTATTCCAGTGGTAGCGATCTTTTTTTACGAGTGTTATTTCAGTGGTAGCGACGGATGGATGAGAGTCCAGATTTAAGTACGAGTGTCTTATGCAAACGGTAGTACAACATTGAATGCCGTGTAAATATTCACCACTTTACAAAATGCTGTGAAAATGTTTATTTTGATTTAAAAGGTAATGTTATAAATCTACATTTTGAACTTTTACTTTTAACTCAGTATCAATTTTAATGCTATTGTGTATCCTCGAATATTTTTTAATTATAAAATGACTCGTACACTTTATTTCCCAATTCAGCACGCTCTATTTTCTAAACTCTCAAATACGGCCATAGGGCCGTTGTCCAAAAATAATATTTTGTAGCAGTATAAGTTAGTGTGTAGCGCTACCTAGCGTCTTGCCAAAACAACTGTCAGGTACATACCGCGCTCGTCAGCTGTATCGGACGTTTCTGAACTAATTTGCCAGTGAAATCTAGACAAGGCACGTGGTCGTGGAATGTGGGCGTCTATTCTATTTATTTTTTACGTGTAACTCCAAACCCGTGTGATGGCGAAATTATGTTTAAGTGAGGTTTTGTTTCTTTTTACATTATGCTTGATAACTTGCTATTTGTAAAAAAAAAATCTGCTTTGAATTATTATCTGCCGGAGAGCGGGTTTGTTATATGTATATGAGTTGTGCGTGTTATTCCTTTCTGCTAGTAGACTGGCTTGGTTAGCGGCAGTAGTAAACAAGAGTTTTTTTTTTTTTATATTATCAGTTATGGTTATTTAATGATCAGCTAGTATGTACGTAACTTAGTGTGTTTCGACGAAACAAATACCACGTGCGTAGATAACCTAAGATGTGTTCGAATTCACCACCTAATAGCCCTTACCTGGGTCCCTGCCATAGAAAAATGCACCAGGATTGCTATTTCATATTGTCGCTGTCAGAATTCACAGTAAGGGCACAGATACACCCTAGAATTTCACCACCAGCCATAGGCACATTTGACATACTATTCTCGTTCCTTTGTTTCTTTTTCTTGATGCCGAACTAGAGGTGGTTCGTAAAATATTAACGTATTACCTTGTGTCTGACATCCTCTTGTAGCAGTAGACTAGTACACTGCTGAACTGTCAGAGGGTTTTTAGTGTCTGTCTAACATTTGCCAGTGTCTGGAAGTAAATAAGTTTTCAGAGACCAAATGGCATGTTGTTTCCTTTGATGTGGTCGTTTCCATTCTTTGGCTGGCTGCGCAAAGCTTTGGGAGCAGGTTTTGTGTCCACAGAAACAGCTCACGCTCAAGCTTCAAGTATGCAGAGTTCCGAACAGTCAGTTTCACCAGACAAACCAGTGCAGAGCAGCACCACAGTAGCTTATTTATTAATCACGTCATTTGAAACTTGCATCGCAAGATAAAATTGTTAAGGCACGAGGTATGTCAGTTCCCTCCTGGCACCCTAGCGACCTCCCACACCGGCGGAGGAATAATTTTAAAAATTATACACTTCAAATGTTAATCAAGAGCAACAAGATATCTACAGGGATGCTGCAAGAGAATAATTCATATCACTTATTCATATTGCAATTAGTCAACTAATTTGTGGTTGAGGGTGTATACACAATGTATGCCAGTCATGAACCTTCTAGAAGGAAAAAATGTTTACTGATGTTGGAGAGCTTCTGTCTACAAATGCTGACGTGAACAAAAACTAAGATTTCTGAAAAGGCAAATGTATGGCAGATAAATCTACTAACAAAACTTTGAATCCTGATAAAATATTACAAAGTCTCGCAAAACAAAAGAAAATTAACCAACCATCCCGTTAATTATTATAACTGTGTCTTTACACTGTCTGGTGTGAAATATTGCCTATTGGCTGGGCTGGTAGCAGGCAAGTAAGTTACCAGGCGGCAGGCGTTGATTGGCTAACGGCATATCTACGTATTGCTGGCCGGGTAGTGACGCCATATTCGTGGCGTGTACCGCTGGAGTTCGCAGTAAAAGTGGTTGTTTCACCTCTGTATTGTTGAACACTCTGTGCCAGTGTGTTGCATCTACTGTTCCAGGTGTGACTGATGCAGTTTTATTGATTTTTAAAATGTGCAGTTAAGTAAAAATTTAGTATCTCTGTTTAGATTTGGCAACTGCACAGTAGTGTGTTTTTGTTGTTTCTTATCTTTTTATATTATAATATATTTAATGACAGCACTTATGTTGTGTAAAATTGAAGTTTAATAAATAAATAAAACTTAGTTTTTGTTTACACAATTTACACAGCAATTTCATCATCCCTTGTGAAAAAAATTGGGTAATTATTAAGTTTAGGGGCTTTTCCGAAAAACACAATAAAAATTCAAAATTATGATATATTTCCACTCTACTAATCACGCAGAACACGAATATACTAGGGGCATTAACTTATCACTAATTCCTTAATATGTGCCCACCTAACCTAACAGAACCTAACCCCACAATGGGTGAATCACTATTTTACATTTTTAAACAAACCTAGGATTGTTGGGTTTTACTCTAACCTAAGATGTTTGGGTTTTACACTAAACTACGAATGTAGGATTGTAGGGATTTAAAGGAACCGTCCATCACACCAAAAGAAAGTAAATTGTCTCACCTAGGTAGGGGGCTGGTATAATTCCTCTGACGTTAATAGACGTAAACAAACATATTTTGCAAGTTTTTTAAATATGTTCTACTTATTTTAACATTACGCCCTCTTGAATATGAACAAGGTAAGCTGTGCAGAACCCATTAATGCAACTTTTATTGGTCTAAGATGTTTCATTCAGAAATGTAAACAAACTGGCTATACTGCTCATTTAGCAAATTTTGTTCAATTTTTTTAAATATGTTGTATTTATTTTAAAACTACGCCCCTAATTTATTTGTGTTCTACGTGATTAGTAGAGTAGAAATATATCATAATTTTGAATTTTTATTATGTTTTTCAGAAAAGCCCCTAAACTTAATAATTACCAAAAATTGGCACATGATGTGTTTTATTTGTGCTCTTGCCCATAGCCATGCTTTGTTTGACTGCGGCAGGAACCACACAGCACACCTAGGCTGCTTGATAACACGCGTACCTCACGACATGCATGGACAAAGCCACGTGAGATATTGGCGAATAGTAGCTACGTTCCTGTAGCAACCCATCTCTATGCTTAACTGTTCAAATAGGTTTGATAGTTTTTTTTTCCCCCTCCATTTCTGAAATTTGTTGCTCGTCGCCTTTGAACCTTATGTGTAATTACTAAAGTTGTCACAGCCATCTTATAGATCNATTTCTGAAATTTGTTGCTCGTCGCCTTTGAACCTTATGTGTAATTACTAAAGTTGTCACAGCCATCTTATAGATCATTATTCAACCATTTGTAAAAGAACGCCACTGTGAGTTCTGCTCCAGGGGTATCAATTGTATATTGTATGGAAATTTGCTGTATTACTAGAAGTTTAAAAAATCTTTATTTATTGGTGTTTATTTTTACTTCGCTCTCCGTTGTTCCATTATCACTTACCAATATTCTGGAAATAGCTGCATACATTTTTTTGAAGTGATGTATAGTGTATTAAAATAAACATAATTGTAATTATTTTTCAGGAATGTACTATATATTTTATCTTGTAAATTTTCAGAAAAGCCAAGTAAGCGCACTTCCTGTCGGATGCGCTATAAAGTCGAGAAGAAAGTACGTCAGCATAATAGAAAATTGAGACGTGAGGCAAAGAAAAATCCTAAAAAAAGTAAGTTTGTCAAAATCCGTAGTTATCTTCTGTTTGCTTTTGATGTGTACTTCTGTCTTGAGTGTGTTCTTTACTGTTTGAGGAAATGTGTGCAACTGGCGTGTAGTGCTGTGAAGGCACTGATGTGTGCAAGTAACTATTGTATCACTGTTGAAGTATAACCATTGCTCACACTTATTGATCCTGCCATTTTTTTCAAGTATCCTCCAAAGCAGGGGTTTTTAACTTTTTGTCCTCCCCTCCACACCCCCAGATCTTGCCATTTCTTATGAAACTTCAAACTTTTTCTCACAGTTTGTCAAGCTACCCCTGAAATTCTCGTACATCTCCCCAGGGCGTGCCCCTCCATGNCTTCAAACTTTTTCTCACAGTTTGTCAAGCTACCCCTGAAATTCTCGTACATCTCCCCAGGGCGTGCCCCTCCATGTTTAGAACCCCTAGAGTAGAGACTTATTTTGGAATGTTCTAGAGCTTTGCAGCCACATTTTATTTTATGTCCTCGGTGATTATGAAATGTAAGTATCTCCTAGAGGTCCCTCTCCCAGTGTCGTGCGCGAAGCAGTCGGAGTTAGATCCAGCGAGTGGCGGGAAGGGATTGACACTCGACAAGCAGCGCGTGATAACGATGCAGAGACCACTTGCCCTCTCCGCCACTATTATTGCTGTTTGTTTCCAGTTTGCAAACAAACTGGACGTCTGCAAGTTGTTCAGGTTGTAATGTTGCCCAGGATGACAAACACGTAAAACTGAAATGATGCAGTAACAACTCAGCTCACTGAAACTGGACCTGACCTCCTTTAAGAGACCTGCTAGGCTTCCCTCCACAATGATGCATGTGTTCAGTCTTTCTTACGTCATCTGTGTCATCCAAGGACATTTTGACTGTCCATCGCTCTGGATTTGTTTAAGAAATAACACTTGTCTTTTCCAATTGTCCCAGTTATTTTAATTTTAAGAATCTATGTTGGAATCAAACTTGTTATGATTTGTGTTTCCATGCTGATTTTTATTTACATTACATCCTGTTGTAGAGATATTACAGTCCATTCTTGGTCGCTTCCAACTTTTCTGAAGCCCGGCTAAAGTTAAACTTTCAGGCAATTCCTCCGCCTCATGCTAACAAACCTCAACTAAGCGTGGGAAATTACACCAAAGGGACTATAACGGTACCAGCCTCTAAAGCTTATTTGTTTATGTGTTTTGAGCTGGATACTTGTTTATTTTTGACAGTACATTATTTAAAGCCCCTACCCTAAGGAATAGCTAGTATTGTGTTCCAGGACATCACCACAAAATTTATTTATTTTATTTGTTTACAGTTTCACACATTTTTACAATTCTGTTTATTTGCTACGTTGATTGGCCGCGCTTATCTTTGGTGGTGTTAATATTTTATTGCAGTTTTTCTCTATGTACATTACCTGGTGTTATCATTCAAGTTTTGCCACAGAGAAATTTAACTAATTAAAGACTAATAAGATTGTGTTAACATCTCAGTAAGTGGCTCATATCTGGGATTTTCCAGTTTTAATTAGCGTCATAATGAGAACCCCTCAGGACTGTCTTTAGACGCCATGTAGAGCGGTTCAGCATAACTTTTGCTCCAGTGAAATTGTCAATAATTTTGCTTAAACCCACTCATCGTAAGCTAGGAAGGTGTTGAGAGGCGTCTTAGTATTTAAATATGCGGGGCGGGGCATGTTTAAGGAGAGGCCCGAAAACACATAGATTTTAGTTTTTTGAGGGCTTTAAAATTGAGTGAGCTGCCATCTCCACTACTAGTCCAGTTTAAGTGTGAACACTCGTGTATGTGATTCGGCATTGACAGCGAACTGTCATAGATGTGCGAAGTACACATTTTTGAACAGTTTTGACTATAAAATTATTTTCAATCAGAAATTTTTCAATTTAAACTTTGTGCCCTTAAAATTTTCCAGAAATTTAATGAAGGGCGTTGCTTATTTTAAAAAACATTAGCCAGAGGCCAGTGGATTAGATTCGCATGTTCTACAGCCGAGCGTAATAAACTTTCAAATAAGATTAGTTTGCTGAGATCAATTTTGAGCCAGTGTAATAAATTAACTTATCACACAAACTGCCAATTGTGTCTGGTAATTTTAGTGAGGTGATTTAGATTCCAGATATCACACAGTTAATTTTCTTTTAATGACAGCATTTTTTCTGATTTGATCATTTACGTGAATTTTTCTGAACTAATTAAATTTTATTCCATCAGTAATTTCAATGTTCTACGCAATTTCTTCAGCTAACAAAATTTCATTTTTCACAGATAATAAGAGTTGTGTGTTTTGTTTAATATGTGAAAATAGTTTATAATTGGTCTTTTCAAGGGTATTTCATTCGTGAGTTTTTTTTTCATGCAAATTGTATGAAAATTTATGTATTTAGAATAAGTAGAATGTCAAAAATAAAATAGATAAAAGACAAGGAGTTTGGCCACATTGCTTACGTCGTATGCCATGTTGTATAGCCCAGTAATGCTGTAGTAAAGTAAACAAATGCAAATCGGCAGTCACCTGTCAGCTGTGGATGTGTATACGTTACCGTAGGTTGGTTGCTGGTATATGCAGTACTGTGTGGATCGCGGCGAGTGGAGTGTTGCTCCGCGCGTTAGTTGTTACGTCCGAATCTGACAGTGTGAAGGCTTGTGATTTAAGAATGGAGGGGTGCAAGTACGAGTGCTTCTGTGCGTGACAGTCATCTATGTGGCGGGTGTAACCTGGACTAACGTGGGTGCATGCACCACTTCCTACTCGCCGCAGGAAAATTGTTCCCACCGCCTACTTAAGTGGGTATATTCAAATACTTCCGGTATGTTTTATTATGTGTGGTATATGACAGGTTGTTGCATTTTGTGGTATGTCGTAAAGGGTTTGTACTTTACTGTGTGTGTAGCTATTTTTAATGTAGCAAACGTAACCGAACACAACCTACCTTCGCGATTAACGTGTTACTTGCACTGCTGCACGACGAAATACAACACGTATTATGTGATGACAACCAGTACCCTGTATTTACATATTGCGATATTAGATAATGTTCGGTTAGGTCTTTTTGCATATAACTTATTTACGTACAATAATATAACCATAACGTACATATTTTAGCCCACAATTTCCCTGTTCTTCATAGCCCTCCCCGCTATTATATTTGTGGTTTGTATTGATAATATGTTAATGCACCTAGTAAAATCGTGTTCTGTGAAATTAGTAGAGTGGAATTATACCACTCTCCGTGATTTTTTCTTTTGTTTTCGGAAACGTTGCTGTTCTTTACAATGACCGCCTACTTCATAAGAACGGGCCACAGTGGTGAAGCAGACAGGCCACTTGCCTCCCACCAAGGTGAACCAGGTTTTATTCCTGGCAGGATCACCTGGATTTTTGCATGTGGGAAACGTAGTGGGCGTTGCATTTGGCCGGCAGGTTTTTATTAGGACGCTCTTATTTCTCCTGCCCTTTCACTTTGCCGCTGCACCATCTTCACCTCATTTACCCTTCACCAGTATTCAGCACCTCACTGTTAATTGCCAACCAAAACTTCTCAACTCATCTACCTAATAAGAGAGCTTAGAAGTCTAGAATACGTGTGCAGTCTGTGAATTATTTTGCATGATAATGTCACTCTGTTCTTTCCTGTTTTCCAAACTACTGATTACTGAACCATTTGCTACCAAGCTGGTGACACCTGTAGTGCTGTACTGTGGAGTGTATTTAGCAGTTGGTTACTTCTTTTCAGATCAGAAGAGGAAGACTATTCAAATTCCTAACATGTGCCCCTTCAAGGAAGACATCNATGTGGAGTGTATTTAGCAGTGCATTAGACAGTTGGTTACTTCTTTTCAGATCAGAAGAGGAAGACTATTCAAATTCCTAACATGTGCCCCTTCAAGGAAGACATCCTGAAAGAAGTAGAGGCTCTGAAGAAGGAGAAGGAGGAAGAGAGAGCGAGGCGGAGAGAGGAGATTAAAGCGCAGAAGCGCAAAGAGAAGGAGCAGCAGCAGAGCGGTGACCTTGCGGCATTAGTTCAGGATGCTCGGAACAAGCAGGCCTTGCACGAAATCATCAGTTCCGACGACAAGAAGTCGGAAGCCACGCTGAGGCCGGATAGTTCCGTCAAGTCTTACTACAGAGAATTCAAGAAGGTACGTGATCGCAGTCGATGTAATCAGAATGCTTGTCCGGCTCTTGGCATCAACCTCCGACCACTGCAAATGTTTCCATCTCCAGCTGATTCCAGTTGTGTTTTTTTGTGTGTGGAGAATGCTGATGGCTGCTGTGTTTTTCAGTGGCTCAGTTCCATTGTCTCTTCGCCCACACCTTGTCTCAGCTCATCCTTTCTGGAGGCTGTATGATAGCGCTGTTGGTTTTGTGGCCAGCATCCTCTTATTCCATCCACGTTGATCCATGTGTGTGCCCATGTATCCGTACATATGTTGGTATGTGTATCTGTGTTTGAGTTCATGTCTGGAAATGCTATACGTGGTCAGTCCTTTGTATGGTAGTTTGGAGACTGTTTTATTTTGTCTTAATATTTCAAAACCATTGCAACCTTCAAATTAGTAGCACCATTAACTGTCAACATTAGCGGACTGTTATGAAAGAATGGTTGTCGGCTGTAATGCTTGAGATTTGGGAATATGTTTTAAAATTAATGTTCCATTTTACTGGATCAAAAGTGAGACGATACCACATGAGAAAAACTAATCACCAATTAGTGTGGTTTGGAATGTCCGGCGACACTGGAACCAGGGATTCGCGATCCCTAGTAGAACAAGCCGTTCCTGACAGAAGTCGGTGACGATCTGGTGTGGTCAGCCGGCGGTCTTGATTGGGGGCTGAAATGAGTCAGAGGGAGCTGGGAGGTGAGGCCTCTTCAGCTGGCGGGTGGCTTGAGCTCATTCCTAGGGGGTTATGCTCCAAAGTGCAGTTGGGGACTGGGTTACATCTCCCGTTGGCTTTAGAGACAGTAGCTACCTTCCTTCCTGCTAATTGGTACCACTCTTTTGGGTGTACGGCATACAGGTAGGTACAAATATCGGCCTCACGAGAGGAGAGTAGGCGACGATGTTCCCTAGCTAGGTGTAGAACCAAGCCCATGGCCAAACAATGCGCCTCTGTAATGCTGGGTTGCCTTGGTCGCGTGAGCTTAGATGCTTAACCCGACTGCTTGGCTAGCCTCAGTTACACGAGAGGGGGTGGCGTGACATCTGACATAAGGGCGAACGATCTTGGCTGAAGTGTCCGTGGTTGCCTCCACAACTAGGGGCGTACTTGTAGGCTCTTGTAGCGAGTAGTTTTGGGGTTCTAACCTTGCCTGAGTAACGTGATGATATGTACAGATGAGGTGAAGTCGTGTTTATATCTATGTCAAATAAGCATCACACGTCAATGTATTCTGTATTAATATAAAAATAAATAAAAGATACACAATTCCAACAAATCTACCACACTGCCTATATTGTAATACTCTGACTGTGTAGCACACTTGCCTGAATGGAGATGGTCACATGAGAGTTTGTGTAGGTGCTGGAGGCAGCAGATGTCATCTTGGAAGTGATAGACGCCAGGGATCCGCTCGGCACTCGATGCAAACAGGTCGAGGAGGCCGTTACGCAGGCCGCAGGCAACAAGAGACTTGTCCTTGTTCTCAATAAGTCTGGTGAGTGTCTGTCTATTGGTCTCTACCTTGGGAAAATACTTTTTTTTATAAGTAGAATGGCATTCAGCATTACAGGGTAATGGTGAAATGTCAGTCGCTGGCACCACTTTTATCCTTGATGAAATATGTTTAATGTTTCGGTTCTATGTTTTGTGAACAGTTCATTTCCTTACTCTACACAGCAGAACAACCAAAATACTTGAAGTTGTGATCCGTAAAGCCGAGTTCTCCTCAGGGCCGCCTCTCTGTGACTGTCCTCTGACATACTCTTATTACCTTGTGTATTTGTGTACTAGTAATCTCCAGCAACCACTGTACATACTTTATCATTTCTCCTAACCAGTGTCCATATTCCTGCTGCGTACGTTACTATAGGCAAGTAATGTGCTCTGTCCAACATCTGTTTACACTCTGCTGCACCATCTGCCTTATCTTTTCTATTTCCAGTGTGCTTCTGAGGTACTTATGCTCTCCACTTGTTCCAGTGCCATTTATTTTGCCAGTATTCCCTTTTTGTTTCTGTTCTTTTTCCTCTCATCATTACTTTTTTACTCTTAAATAATACACACCATGCATACAAGGAGATCTTAAGTAGTGATGGTTCAATCCAAAACAGGTATCGGTTTATCGGCCGATATTGCTGTATCGGAAATATTATGTCACAGTCATTCTTAAAAGTGAGACGTAGCGGTAACATACATTGTGATAGGGGACTGTATAATCTTTACATTAAAAAACGAACACGTCCATTTAGAAAATAATATTTTTCCTTCAGATTCACATTGGAGAAAAAGGCATAATAAAACATGATGATTTATTCGTAACTAACCATGGTCTGGCAGTTAACACGAAATGCACTTTGCGATGTAGACAAANTTAACCATGGTCTAGCAGTTAACACGAAATGCACTTTGCGATGTAGACAAAATATGGCTGACTAATGGCCTACTACATGGTTTTGTAAGTGGCCAGTATTAAACACACTTAAAATACGTTTTCACCAGATTGTCTCAATTGTTACCAAGTTCATAACGTTTACATCCACGTCTTGTAAGTTGTTTACAATTATGTCTATTTCAATTTTATAGAAAAGTTAAAAAAATACTGATCTGTATAATTTTAGGTCCAAATAATAGCTTCACAGGAAATATTTTTCTGAATCGGAATTTATTTTTACTTCTTGAACAGTAAGTTAACGAAACAGTTAGCAGCTAGGCATAGAGTTTGTGTTTACATTGCGTGGTTTCTCACCATAGCAAAGTAGATATCTTGCAGGTATTAATCCCTTGTGNTTTAGAAAATAATATTTTTCCTTCAGATTCACATTGGAGAAAAAGGCATAATAAAACATGATGATTTATTCGTAACTAACCATGGTCTGGCAGTTAACACGAAATGCACTTTGCGATGTAGACAAAATATGGCTGACTAATGGCCTACTACATGGTTTTGTAAGTGGCCAGTATTGAACACACGTATACAATTGTTACCAAGTTCATAACGTCTTGTAAGTTGTTTACAATTATGTCTATTTCAATTTTATAGAAAAGTTAAAAAAATACTGATCTGTATAATTTTAGGTCCAAATAATAGCTTCACAGGAAATATTTTTTCTGAATCGGAATTTATTTTTACTTCTTGAACAAGCTTAACCAAACAGTTGGCAGATATGCATAGAGTTTGTGTTTACATTGCGTGGTTTCTCACCATAGCAAAGTAGATATCTTGCAGGTATTAATCCCTTGTGTGTCTGCTAGATACATTTTGAAAACTTTAATTGATTTTAGTGTAGAATTAATGCCACAGGACTGATTAAATGTGACTGTCTTCAAGTTGGCATCTTTGTAAAACCTGAATTATTATTGATTTGTGTTTGTGTGTGTTTCTGTTATGAGTTGGTAGTTAACGTGCTGCACATGCAGTTGCGGGGAAATCAAATGCAGTTTGATTTCTTGCAGGCAGATAAACTATGGATAGTCGGTTGCAATATCTGCAAAGCTGATGTTCCGAGGGGCAAGCAATCATCGTGAACATTCAATACATCCAACATGAGAAATCATCTAACACAAAGAACATTAGATTGACTTAAATTCTATACTTTATACAGTTTTTATTGTTTGAATTTTTTTACTGTCACATTTACGTAGTACTTTTATGAAGAACAATTTTGGTTACCAAATAAAACAATAGTATAAAAGTTTTGAGGTAATTTTTTTTTATATCGGATTAGCTTTCAGGTGATGTATTGGGTATCAAAAATATCGGGCAGATTTCCACATCGGACCATCACTAATGTTAAGCAGGGCTCTAGAAAGTGCTCAGTTATGCATGAAAATCACTGTGTTTACACACCTTGGTAACACCAGTGTGTGTGAATACAGTGACGTTGAATGTGAAGTTACTTAGAAGACGGGGACGGTGTGGTTGTCAGACCTGGTGCCGCGGGAGAACCTGGAGCAGTGGCTCAAGTACCTGCGGCGCTGGTGGCCGGCGGTGCCCTTCAAGGCCAGCACCCAGCAACAGGGTTCGCGGCTCGGACACAGGAAGATGAAGAAGGCGAGCAGCGCGTCCCTGCAGAGCTCCGTCTGCGTGGGAGCCGAGCTGCTCATGTCCATCCTCGCCAACTACTGCCGCAACAACGGCATCAGGACCTCCGTCACCGTCGGCGTCATNCCGAGCTGCTCATGTCCATCCTCGCCAACTACTGCCGCAACAACGGCATCAGGACCTCCGTCACCGTCGGCGTCATCGGTACGTCACCATCCTCGCGCGGTTGTCGACAGTGTGTGTAGTGGTTAGATTGTTCACCTCCAACCATGGGAAACCAAGTTGGATTCCTGCTGAAATCCAGCCTCATTTGTCCACGAGGAAAACATGGTGGATACCATGATTTATCAGGTGTCAAATTCTATCTCTGCTCCACCTCCATGGCTTTTTGCTTTAGTATAGTTGGGCCTACTTGCGGTGCTTGGGTATGACGCACTTGATCTCGTCAATATTGCAGGCTTTCTCGTCATTGACAGAATGCTTTGTCTTTTGGGATTCATGTGTCGGAATTCAGCGAAAGTAGGTAGAGAATTTGAGGTTTTATAATTGTTGGTGGTACTTTTTGGCATGAATGATTCCCAAAAGTGTGAAGTAGGGATGGGTCGGTTTGGTTCTAATTTATACCGGTTCTTGAGGTTTGACTCAGAACCGGTTTTAGGTTAACAACAATTACTCGGTTCTTGGTTCTACACAGCAATGGCAAAACTCTGTTGTTACAAAAATAACTATGGTATTTACTCATGTATNTTCGGTTCCAATTTATACCGGTTCTTGAGGTTTGACTCAGAACCGGTTTTAGGTTAACAACAATTACTCGGTTCTTGGTTCTACACAGCAATGGCAAAACTCTGTTGTTACAAAAATAACTATGGTATTTACTCATGTATAGCGCGCCCTTTTTCCCCAACATAAAGGAAAACATTTCTGGGGTGCGTGCTTTACAGGGGAAAAACTATTAAGGAGTGGTAGTCGTAAACTGTTCAGGGATGTTTGGAGGGAAGTGTATTGGGAACAGACTGTTATCTCATCTCTTGTTCTTACATCAACACTCCTCTCCCTTCTCTCACTCTCTTATCTCTCAGCCCTCCCCGGTAAACAACACTGCTAGCCGATCGATACATTCCTCCAAGCCTTCTTTGTTTGGTAGGATGGCTGTGGACCGAGAGTAAGAGAGGGAGAAGAGACGTTTTTTTTTTGAGGTGTCACATTCCAGCACAGCAAAAAAAAACCAGTGTGTCACTGTGTAAAAGACACAAAAAAAATAGGGCCGCCCAGACACCATAACAGAAGCAAAAAAAGATAAGAAATCACACTGCCCACCACAGCTGTTGACCTTCTTTTAACGAACTTTTGTAGATCTTTACCATACAGCACTCCTCAATGTTTTGGTTTGAGGGCCACGAGTTATTTAATTAAAGTATTTTCCAAACATATCACAATCACCACATATTAATGTAAAAAAAAGGATAATTTTTGACATATTTACTAACCTTAAATAAATTTAATAGAACA
This sequence comes from Clitarchus hookeri, assembly GCA_002778355.1. Classification (NCBI taxonomy): domain Eukaryota; kingdom Metazoa; phylum Arthropoda; class Insecta; order Phasmatodea; family Phasmatidae; genus Clitarchus; species Clitarchus hookeri. Next base: position 553,552 of record NQII01000262.1, read on the forward strand.
AGTTTATCTGTATACATTATAACTTATTTTCACACTTTTTTATTGTTTAATTCTTCCATACAACAGTTAAATAAAACATTTAATGAATTTTAACTGCATTGGTTTATAAGCAAAAGGCAAGTATTCAAAATACATAGAACCGAATACTGGAACCGATATTTAAATCGTAGTATCGGAACCGGAATCGACATTTTTGGTTATTCGACCCATCCCTAGTGAAGTATTTGTTTTAAAAAAATGCAGTATTTTAGTTTATTATTTTACAACTCTTTCTGTTGTACATATGTTTCTGTGTGCAAAATTTTCGTAGTTATATGTAACCTACTTTGACTTGTTGCACAGACTTGATTTTCAATTAGGAAATTATGTTACTCTGTTGTAAAGTTATCCATTTTGTAATGTGTAAATCTTTTTTTTTTTTTTTTTTGGGTCCCTTCAGGAATGTTGCACAAGATTTCTACTGTATTTGAAAATGTCACTGCAAAATTTGCTAAGAAAATTGTATAGGATCAGTAAACCCACTGCTGAAAAAAAATCAGGATTTTTTTAATGAATGCTGTACTTTTGGTCCTTGGTTAACATTTCTTCTTTTTGCTTTACACTGACTTAACTTGTAAAAAGAGCACATGAATGTTTTTAGCTGTTTGTGGCATGTTTTTTTGTGATTTCATTAACTGCATATCTTTGTCCATTTGCCTTGTGATGCACACTGCGAGGTGCACGAACTCCACGTTCCTTGACTTGTTGATGGGCTCTGAAAATAATGTTTCCTTTGTGTAGGTTTGCCAAATGTCGGAAAGAGCAGCATCATCAACAGTCTGAAAAGGAGTCGTGCCTGCAATGTTGGTGCTACACCTGGTGTCACCAAGTAAGCTATTTGTGTGGCTCTTGTGCAGTATTTGAGTTCTGTGATGATTGAACATACGATATTCACTTTTATTTTTAATCAGTTTGAGCAAATGCCTCTGACAGAACAGTGTCTCTAATTGTCAGTTCACTAAAGCTTTCAAATCAGGTGGTTCAGCTCACTTCATTGCACAATGGAATGAATACAGTTCAGTGATGCCACTTCCAGTACAGTGAAGAGAAATTTCATAGCAAAAAATCAACAAAATTGAGTTCAGTGCCCTTTGTAAAATATAATTAGTTTTGGAAAAATTACAGTGGGTTTCCTATCCACCATTTTTTCAAGGCATTGTTAAAAAATGTTCATACATTCAGAATTTTAGTAGAGAAGGGTCTGACATGTGCATTAATAAAATACCACTTCTGAGAGCTACGCGTTATCTGTGAACTAATAACAACTAAGAATTAAAAAATATTTTGTTTTAGTATTACAGTAAATAATAAATTAAAAAACATTTCACCTCAACTCATCTAAATAAATTATATCGCATCACAAAATACTGTATATGTTTTATTATAATCTGACACTGAATGCAAACAGAATTTTGAATATCCCGCGCGCGCTTGATCAGCCCAGAGGACGCGGAGAGTTTATAGAGACCGGGCAGCGTGTTCACGGCAGGTGAGACGGAGAAAGGGAAGCCTCAAGGGTAGGAAACAATCCACCCCTCCTCCTCCAAACCAGTCGGCACACAGAGGGAGGGCGCAAGGACGCCATACTGGTTGCTAGGCAACTAGCTCCCGCCCCTACAGCTGTCTAAGGGGATGAAACGAGCGCTGCAGAGCATCACGGAGGACAGCCGAAGCTTACGCGATCCGGGCTGTATATCTACGTCACTCTATGCTTGTGTTACGTTAGCAATGCTGTGCGCGTAGCAAATGTGTAGCTAAAGTAATTAATAATGTTTTACTTTTAAAGAAGTGACTTTAAGACAGCATGAATAAATAAGGCAATTGAAATTAATTTTGTAACAGTTGTCAAGAATTATTAAGCATTTAAACCCACATCCTTTGATTTTTCTGTGCAATTAACGCCTGTCATGAATTACACTGCATTCTGGCCATTCCTTATGCATTATCTGATGACAAATGGTGTCGCATAGGCCCTTCCAGGNCGAGCTGCTCATGTCCATCCTCGCCAACTACTGCCGCAACAACGGCATCAGGACCTCCGTCACCGTCGGCGTCATTGGTACGTCGACAATGTGTGTAGTGGTTAGATTGTTCACCTCCAACCATGGGAAACCAAGTTTGATTCCTGCTGAAATCCAGCCTCATTTGTCCACGAGGAAAAAATGGTGGATACAATGATTTATCAGGTGTCAAATTCTATCTCTGCTCCACCTCCATGGCTTTTTGCTTTAGTATAGTTGGGCCTACTTGCGGTGCTTGGGTATGACGCACTTGATCTCGTCAACATTGCAGGCTTTCTCGTCATTGACAGAATGCTTTGTCTTTTGGGATTCATGTGTCGGAATTCAGCGAAAGTAGGTAGAGAATTTGAGGTTTTATAATTGTTGGTGGTACTTTTTGGCATGAATGATTCCCAAAAGTGTGAAGTAGGGATGGGTCGGTTCGGTTCTAATTTATACCGGTTCTTGAGGTTTGACTCAGAACCGGTTTTAGGTTCTACACAGCAATGGCANCAATTACTCGGTTCTTGGTTCTACACAGCAACGGCAAAACTCTGTTGTTACAAAAATAAGTATGGTATTTACTCATGTATAGCGCGCCCTTTTTCCCCAACATAAAGGAAAACATTTCTGGGGTGCTTGCTTTACAGGGAAAAACCATTAAGGAGTGGTAGTCATAAACTGTTTGGGGATGTTTGGAGGGAAGTGTAGGGGAAAGGTCCATTATCTCACCTCTCGCTCTTACATCAACACTCCTCTTCCTTCGCTCTCTCTTTATCTCTCAGCCATTCCCAGTAAACAACACTGCTAGCAGATCGATACATTCCTCCAAGCCTTCTTTGTTTGGTAGGATGGCAGCGGGCCATGAGTAAGCAAGGAAGGAGAGACTTTTTTTTTTGAGGTGTTGCATTCCAGCACGGCAAAAAAAAAACCAGAGAGTCACTGTGTAAAAGACACAAAAAAATACCGCTGCCCAGACACCATAAAAGAAACAAAAAAAGATAAGAAATCACACCGCCCACCACAGCTGTTGACCTTCTTTTAACGAACTTTTGTAGATCTTTATCATACAGCACGCCTCAATGTTTTGGTTTGAGGGCCACGAGTTATTTAATTAAAGTATTTTCCAAACATATCACAATCACCACATATTAATGTAAAAAAAGGATAATTTTTGACATATTTACTAACCTTAAATAAATTTAATAGAACAAGTTTATCTGTATACATTAAAACTTATCTTCACACTTTTTTATTGTTTAATTCTTCCATATAACAGTTAAATAAAACATTTAATGAATTTTAACTGCATTGGTTTATAAGCAAAAGGCAAGTATTCAAAATACATAGAACCAAATACTGGAACCGATATTTAAATTGTAGAATCGGCACCGGAACCGGAATCGACATTTTTGGTTATTCGACCCATCCCTAGTGAAGTATTTGTTTTTAAAAAATGCAGTATTTTAGTTTATTATTTTACAACTCTTTCTGTTGTACATATGTTTCTGTGTGAATAATTTTCGTAGTTATATATAACCTACTTCGACTTGTTGCACAGACTTGATTTTCAATTAGGAAATTATGTTACTCTGTTGTAAAGTTATCCATTTTGTAATGTGTAAATCTTTTTTTTTTTTTTTTTTGGGTCCCTTCAGGAATGTTGCACAAGATTTCTACTGTATTTGAAAATGTCACTGCAAAATTTGCTAAGAAAATTGTATAGGATCAGTAAACCCACTGCTGAAATAAAATCAGGATTTTTTTAATGAATTCTGTTCTTTTGGTCCTTGGTTAACATTTCTTCTTTTTGCTTTACACTGACTTAACTTGTAAAAAGAGCACATGAATGTTTTTAGCTGTTTGTGGCATGTTTTTTTTGTGATTTCATTAACTGCATATCTTTGTCCATTTCCCTTGTGATGCACACTGCGAGGTGCACGAACTCCAAAAATGTTTCCTTTGTGCAGGTTTGCCAAATGTCGGAAAGAGCAGCATCATCAACAGTCTGAAAAGGAGTCGTGCCTGCAATGTTGGTGCTACACCTGGTGTCACCAAGTAAGCTATTTGTGTGGCTCTTGTGCAGTATTTTAGTTCTGTGATGATTGAACATACGATATTCACTTTTATTTTTAATCAGTTTGAGCAAATGCCTCTGACAGAACAGTGTCTCTAATTGTCAGTTCACTAAAGCTTTCAAATCAGGTGGTTCAGCTCACTTCATTGCACAATGGAATGAATACAGTTCAGTGATGCCACTTCCAGTACAGTGAAGAGAAATTTCATAGCAAAAAATCAACAAAATTGAGTTCAGTGCCCTTTGTAAAATATAATTAGTTTTGGAAAAATTACAGTGGGTTTCCTATCCACCATTTTTTCAAGGCATTGTTAAAAAATGTTTATACATTCAGAATTTTAGTAGAGAATGGTCTGACATGTACATTAATAAAATACCACTTCTGAGAGCTACGCGTTATCTGTGAACTAATAACAACTAAGAATTAAAAAATATTTTGTTTTAGTATTACAGTAAATAATAAATTAAAAAACATTTCACCTCAACTCATCTAAATAAATTATATCGCATCACAAAATACTGTATATGTTTTATTATAATCTGACACTGAATGCAAACAGAATTTTGAATATCCCGCGCGCGCTTGATCAGCCCAGAGCACGCGGAGAGGTTATAGAGACCGGGCAGCGTGTTCACGGCAGGTGAGACTGAGAAGGGGAAGCCTCAAGGGTAGGAAACAATCCACCCCTTCTCCAAACCAGTCGGCACACAGAGGGAGGGCGCAAGGACGCCATACTGGTTGCTAGGCAACTAGCTCCCGCCCCTACAGCTGTCTAAGGGGATGAAACGAGCGCTGCAGAGCATCACGGAGGACAGCCGAAGCTTACGCGATCCGGGCTGTATATCTACGTCACTCTATGCTTGTGTTACGTTAGCAATGCTGTGCGCGTAGCAAATGTGTAGCTAAAGTAATTACTAATGTTTTACTTTTAAAGAAGTGACTTTAAGACAGCATGAATAAATAAGGCAATTGAAATTAATTTTGTAACAGTTGTCAAGAATTATTAAGCATTTAAACCCACATCCTTTGATTTTTCTGTGCAATTAACGCCTTCATGAATTACACTGCATTCTGGCCATTCCTTATGCATTATCTGATGACAAATGGTGTCGCATAGGCCCTTCCAGGNTCATGAATTACACTGCATTCTGGCCATTCCTTATGCATTATCTGATGACAAATGGTGTCGCATAGGCCCTTCCAGGATATCAGGTTATATTTGGAAGATGCTACCCATCGAGTAATATTAATATTTTGTTAAAAATCATGTTAATTCTATGCCAGATATGATTAAACACCAACTTTATAGGAAGAAAACACATATGCCAATAAAAATTCCTCGTTAAAATATAGCGCTTAACATTTTCAGGCAGAGCCATTTGCTAAGAGACCAGACTCGGCCGAGCATTTGACCATCCTGTGTGGATTTGACGATGACCATGTGTCTGCAAACTGAGCTTTAATGATTAGTTTTATTTAATGCTTGATATCCTCTAGCAATTGCCCTCTTGCCAGGTGTGTGAGGGGAAGAAGCAGAAGGGAAGGGCGCAGCATGTTTTGCTATACAACAACTTCTCGTCTCAAAGGCATGCAAGGGGAGGACAGGTGCATGGTTTGGTGGTGATGGAGGGTAAAGGGGGGGCATACCATGCTGGTTGCTAGGTAACCCCTTCCCCTCTCTCATTGTGAGTTTAAGGGGGAGGGAGCATGAACAGACTCGCGGAGACCATCGGCTGAACTGGAGAGCACTGAGCCGCAGTGATGACAAATGGCGGTGCATTTAATGTATTTCACACACAGTTATTAGACATTTGCATTAACAACCATCTTAACAAGTATTGTTGCAGGAAATATTAAGTAACGGGACCAAAAGATATTTTGATTGATGCAATATCCAATCAATTTTAAAGGCTGGTTATTTTTTATCATTTTTATATAGGAATTTTGCCGGCATCGCTGAAAATTAATGATGGATACAATTTCTTGGTACATGCATTTTCAGTTCATCGAGAGTCCGCTGTGTTAGCCAGTGATATTCCACCACTGAGGATTACCAACTGCGGGCTCCAGTAGCAGTTATTTGTNGAGAGTCCGCTGTGTTAGCCAGTGATATTCCACCACTGAGGATTACCAACTGCGGGCTCCAGTAGCAGTTATTTGTCTGCCAGGGAATGTTGGAGGCACTGCCATGGAGTTGGGTTTATCTAAGATCCTCTCCTTCCTTCCTTCAGTTGCTTCCACTGTTAGCATTATAGCAGTTCGCTGTAATTAGTTGTAATCTCCTTGAAGGTGGGAGCATTATGAGGGTTTACATTTGAAGACCACAGGGGAAATATCTGATAGTCACATTTTGCTAATTTGTCAGGAGAACGACGTTAAGGTTAAAAACTGTTACGTTCTTCCTCTGTTTGCCGATACTCCAAATGGCCGTATCTTGTGGCTGATCATGTTCTTCCCTGCGACTGTAACGCTAGTAGAAAACACCGTATCAAAGCAAACAAATAGCTTGGGAAAAATGGACTTGTCAGGTTTTTCCCCTGTGGTCTTCATTGGCAATCCAGTGTCCGTACTTGAAGTGGAGGGAGAGTAGTAAGTCGGGAGCTGCGTGCTTGTGGCAGGAACATGCAGGCCGTGCAGTTGGATTCCAAGATCAAGCTANGAGAGTAGTAAGTCGGGAGCTGCGTGCTTGTGGCAGGAACATGCAGGCCGTGCAGTTGGATTCCAAGATCAAGCTACTGGACAGCCCTGGCATCGTGTTCGCTCGCACCAACTCCCGCACGGATAGTGCCATCGCCCTCAAGAATGCAGTCAGGGTCGAGTCTCTAGCCGACCCTCTTACGCCGGCTGGCGCCATATTGCAGAGGGCCAACAAGGAGCAGGTATGCAGGACAGCTTACAACTTGACATTCTTGTGCGCGTTTGAGATTATGATTTCTGTTTATGTACATTCAGTTTTAGATGTGTATGCATCAAACAAATATAGTTTTGAAAAAAATCTGAAAGCAGTTAGTTTCAAAATTGAAACTACTAAAGCAGAGAAAAAACATTCTATTATTAGTTTGTTGTCCACCACTTACTTTAGGAAATTGGTATTGAAAATAACAAAAGTGTGGCTGTAAACTGATCTCCCAACTAAATACCAAAACAGTATTGAAAATTGTCATGTACAAACTGTACAAAAATTGCTATTGTTAACATTGTGGAAGGTCTCAGATGTACATACAATATCATAATTGTCTGAATTTTGCAGTTCATCAACCAGATTATGCAGTTAATTGAATTACTAGTATGTCGAAACATAAATTCCAATTTTTTCCTACGCTTCAAAACAGATATGTACATGCATCATTCATGACATCACAAAAGGAGAGTCAAACTATTTCATCTCGGTCGNTACGCTTCAAAACAGATATGTACATGCATCATTCATGACATCACAAAAGGAGAGTCAAACTATTTCATCTCGGTCTTGATCACATTTCGTGTGAACCGAGAACATGACTTCTACAATTGGAACTCTGCAAGTCATGTTGGAACCAAGATATTAGTATCTCCGTTCATGTCAGTTGTTGGTACAACCAGGCGTTATGGTGGTAGTTTCACTGTTTGATGGTAGCCATCTGGTAATGTTACTGCAACAAGTCTGTTTGTACGGCATAAGTTTCCCTCTTATTGCATTTTGCAACATTTTCCCCCAGTCCCTTGAGAAGCGTGAAATAGGGGCTTCGCTGTGTTGAACGTCAGTACGAGTGCCTGCGCACTGTGGTTTCAATGGTGCATTTCACAGATGATGGAGTTGTACGACTTGCCCAACTACTCCACGCCTGAGGAGTTTCTGGCGATGCGAGCCAAACGGATGGGGAACATCAAGAAAAGTGGCGTTCCTAACGTCCACGCTGCTGCGAGATCTCTGATAGAAGATTGGAACAGGTCTGCTGGCGACTGCTTTACATAAAGTGTGTTATTAGTATAGGTGCGGGCGTACTTCATGTAAATGTATAGTTGAATTGTTCAATCATTTACAGTGAAATATTTGTTGATCCGTTTCGGAGTTATCAAATAAATGAACTCACACTGGCATGTAATTGTAAATACAATTTTAAAACAGTATTGTAATCATAAGTTAAATTTTTGTCAGCAGGTTCACCCAGTACATTCCTTACCACATAGTTTAATTTGTACACTGTACTTTGCGGTGACACATACAAAAGCAGTTTGTTTTATGTCTTTTTCCGACAACCGTCTATCCTGATGCCAGAGACAATATGGACTGTTGATTGTAGATTCCCCAGCGCATTGTAAGCTTGTGTGTTTGGCTCTTTGTTGGTAAATTGCATATGCNATGGACTGTTGATTGTAGATTCCCCAGCGCATTGTAAGCTTGTGTGTTTGGCTCTTTGTTGGTAAATTGCATATGCATCCATGATAATACAATTACCAGGTGTTTGGTGTATCTCAAGATGGTAGTGTGGCGAAATTCTCTTGCATTGTATGTCTGTCATGTGACAGTGCCTAAGTTTCCTCTCGTAGGTTCACAGGAGGGGAAGAAGAGTTTCACAACCCTAAATGCCAAAAAATAAACTGTATTTACAGTTAATAACTTCTAAAATAAACCACCATGTGATTCAATACGCAACCCAATAAAGGACATCATTTTTATGTGAATCATGTGTTCTTAGTAAAAAAAATTAATCATACATGATTCTTTCTTATATCAGTCTTAATTTACATGAATGAAAGTGACACATGGTAGGAGGATTGGCCCTAGCGCTGATGCCAAATGTATCACGTTACAAGGCCACACTGAGTATCTACATACATAAAGAAAAAGATTTCTTATGCACGTGTAATATTTATCTGCATAATGCAGATATAATTTAAGGTCTATAAGTATGTAATAAATGAAGTAGTGTGGATAAACAAATAATTCTTAATGATATGTCAAATTGTATTAGAATTAATTTTATTCTATACATTATGGTATTTAGAAAATTACACTACTATGTGATTTGGTTACGACTTGATTGGTGTTTGTGCTGCAATTTTTTAGAATGTCTTGTTTGCAGAGGGAAGATAAAATACTACACAGTGCCGCCGGAAGACGGAGACGGAGTACACATCAGTGCTGATATTGTGAAGGAAACGGCAGCTGAGTTCGACATAGCGTCTTTTGAAGCGATGGAGACGGAGGTCCTGGGGACCCTGAGAGGGGAGCAGCCCAGCGAGAAAGGCAAAGTGGTTCTGGTATCGGCCGGGGAACCCGTCACTGCCCGCGACGACCACATGGAAGTGGACAACACCAACACCATAGTTAGTTGATACTTATGTCATTACTTACCATGCAGGGTAGTAACAGCCCAGGAAGAAAAATGTTTTAACGCCAACTTGACAGTGCAGTTAATGGTACAGATTATAGAGTACCACATTTACTCGGGTATAAGACCCACCCCTGGAATAACTCCATCCCATTTTTCCCATCATGATGTGCCAGGAAGAAAATTTGAGAAAAGTTTCTACATTGAGCAGTAGTTTCTAGCTTTNCCCATTTTTCCCATCATGATGTGCCAGGAAGAAAATTTGAGAAAAGTTTCTACATTGAGCAGTAGTTTCTAGCTTTGTTTTCCCTCCTACCAGAGAGCGCGCTATGTAGTGATGTTGGTGTCGGTCGCATGACCTTGGCAGAAACAAAGTAAATCTCTCGCTGGGTGGAGTGGGAGAGGATCATAGGTTTCAGGTGAGTCTGCTGGCGTGCTGGGCAGGCAGTCCATATTTGGACTGTTTCTGTAAGCTCTTCATGTTTTATTGTAGACAACCAGTATTTTAAACGTTAATTACATTAACAAGAATGATACATTTACAGTGTTTATGCATATGTACAGGTGTGATGTTCCAAGTGGTTTAAGTTGCCTTTCAGCTTCAAATATCTCATAATCTGGTCGTATTATTTGCATTGGGTTTGAGCTGTACTGATTGCCTGCCAACTTAAAATATGCTCGCCACGTATCAGGGGAGGTTTCCCCCTCCATGTGGCCTGCACCCACCACCCCTTGCTCGCCACGTCTCGCTAGGGTATTTATTCCATTGCACGCCCTCCAGACAGGGTGCTTCGTGGGCAGTAGCTGCAACGCTCACTACCACGCCAGACTTGCCTTCTGCAGTATCAGTGGAACTTAGCTATATTACGTTACTGTTTCTCAACACAGCAGGCATAAGCTCTTGCCACGGAGCCTTCTCCTAACCACGAGTATTGACCATGTGCCTCATCCGCACCGGGTGAGATTGTACCAGGGTTGCTCGTGCCTCGAACTTTGGTTCATATCTCGTCGCCGCCCTGCGATAAGCAGCTTGGCAAACTTGGTTCCTTGTCCATCAGACATTAGCGGGGACAGGTCGGAGATGTATGTACCGGTCAATCTCTTTTTGGTCTGATCATTCTCTCTCACTTTCACTACTCATATCCACCTATAGTCGGTTCACGACTGGAAGAGACTTTCTTGAAGCCCTGCTAAAAATCTACTTTCAAGCCCACTTTGTATCCTTCCGCCAAAGGTAAACAAACATTGCCATGTGGCAGTCACATGGCAATGTTNTCTTGTCAATGTTTGTTGTCTAGTGCTGGTTGGTCATGTCGCCCTCTAGCACCACTAAGGCAGGGGGGGGGAGAACCTCTCTCTGAGGCTTGAGGAGAACAAACACGCTAAAACACTACAACTCTCAGGTCACAAGCTGGTCATGCCACTTACTGAGAGCCGCACGGTCCTTACGTGGGGAACGCTGTGAACCCAGAGGAGCAGTTGAGGTCTGTAGCTGGTCACAACACTCACCGAGGGGGACCAGGAGGCCTTGTCTCCAAGCTGCTATAGGCCCGAGCACCGTCCATTGTGAAGCACACTTGTCAGCGCCGATCGATTGATCCGTAGTCTCTGGAGGGATACTGGGCCAGTGCACGCTGACGTAACTGGCATCAGCATCTCAATAAAACACAAACACTTGTTCATAGTTGAACCTACAATTTAGCCAGCATTAAATGCAAATATTACCTGACCTACAAATCTCAGAGCTCGAAGAATGATATTTNTTGAGGAGAACAAACACGCTAAAACACTACAACTCTCAGGTCACAAGCTGGTCATGCCACTTACTGAGAGCCGCAGGGTCCTTACGTGGGGAACGCTGTGAACCCAGAGGAGCAGTTGAGGTCTGTAGCTGGTCACAACACTCACCGAGGGGGACCAGGAGGCCTTGTCTCCAAGCTGCTATAGGCCCGAGCACCGTCCATCGTGAAGCACACTTGTCAGCGCCGATCGATTGATCCGTAGTCTCTGGAGGGATACTGGGCCAGTGCACGCTGACGTAACTGGCATCAGCATCTCAATAAAACACAAACACTTGTTCATAGGTGAACCTACAATTTAGCCAGCATTAAATGCAAATATTACCTGACCTACAAATCTCAGAGCTCGAAGAATGATATTTTACAAACTGCATATTTAAATGAGGTTTGCCTATAATATTGCACCATGAAAAATATTCGGCCAACCCTATTACTGTAGCAACAAGACGTTCGTGCTAATAAAGTTGCAGGTCAAACATACAATCCAGAAAGTAAACAGTATTCCCATAGGGTTCTATAAACTCCCGATTATTGTGGAGCAACATTTAGTTATTCACTGGTGTCTTCTTAACGGCTCGTTTTACAGTGAAGAATGCATAACAAAGAGACACAAAGACATTTTGGAAGTCACTTTTACTCTAGAATTGCGCACATTTTATGACGAACAAGCAGCAGAGCATCCCTGGTTTCCGGCAAAAATTCGAATTATTGAGTATTTTACAATTGCACTCCTGTGCCGAAAATTATTGCAATTTGCGTACAATGAGGTACGACTATCAAGTTCATTTAGCCATTTTGTAAGACAAAAAAAAAATATACGAGACTGATTCAGGAAAATAAAATAATTGTCCCTGTGTTAATTTATTAACTATAACATTATATATTAGATGATTACATTTTTGCATTCTTTTTATATTACAGTAAGACTGTGGAATTGCCCAGTAATTAACATGTACTTATTCTGGTGTACCAGTAACAAAACAAAACTCTGCTGCTGGCGGATATGGCACAATCTCATTGCTGAAAATCTTGATTCTTTGATTCCGGGTATGAGTGAAGAATCTGTGCTATCTAGTGGTTGAATCGACCCATTACTAATTTGAATGTATTTTCAAAAGTATACAAACAAAATGTAGATTAAAGTCGTGCTTTGTTTACCACTAAACCACATACTTCAGAAATGTGTTAACTAAGTTGTTCACTTTGTGTGTGCAGCTCCCAGAGAGCGTTGAAGTGAACGCAGTTGTCGTCGAGAAGAAGAAACAAAGATGGAGGAAGAACAAGCTGAAAAATGTTGAGAGAGATAAGAAGATGGAGGCCCTGATGTCTTTGGAAGGAAACCAGAAACTCAACCATCTTAAGAAGCTAGAACTTAAAAAACAGAAGAAAGGAAAAGCAAAAAAAGGTGCATTTTATCTGGTTTCATGGTGTACTGCGCTTGTGTACTAACTTCTCCATTGTAGGTATACAGTATTTTATCACATAAGTGTTGCCATTGCGTAAATAATTGCACCAATCATAATTTTTTTTTAATATTGAAAAAAAAGTTAAGTACAAGAACATGTAGGAACACACCCTACACAAAAATTAAAATACTGAGGGAAGGTGACCTGTGTTGGCCACAAAGTGGAAGTAATTGCCCCTCTTTTTAGTTGCCCAAGTCTTACAATATTTGTGTGCAAATGAGACCTGCTTGGAGAAACAGGAATGAAATGTGTCCATTATCAAGGAAAATAACTTGCCTTTTATATGATTTCTTATTAAGTAGTTGGGAAGTTTTAGTACATGCCATAATTACTTTTTATAAATTCATAACAATGCATATTAGAGAGGGGAGAAGTAACAAAATTCCTAGAATGGTGACAACCATTAACAGTGACAAATAGAGGTGACTTTGTCACTACTTATCGTTCCTTATTTTATTCATTGTACCTGGTCTGTGGACACATTTCTTTGTTGTAGACCACCATAATAAACTGTTTGGATAAAAATTTTAAACTCTGTTTAAACCTTGTACTCTACTTTTACAGAATTTAGTGTACAATAGCACAGTCCACGTAAACCACCACATTTTGAAGCATCTGCTCCAAAAGATACCGTTCATTTTACAAAGTAGCAAGCCAATAGTGCCATTCCTACTGAACTGCCTTTCGCGTAGCTAGCTAGGCCTTGCCGACTCCAAGTATCGTGTGATGTGTGCCCATGTCAGGAACTGTACAGCGACTGTGACAGTCGCGCGGCCGCTTTACTGCGAGAACTCTGGAGCGGCTAAATGAAAGTTGTCACTTTTTGTTTTCGTATATCAAATCTTCGCACAACCCTAACATATGCACAAGTACAAATATTCATAGGTTGGTACTTGCAGAAATACATAAATAATAGTAGAACACATGCGAGATCACGTAGTTGCTGATTTGACAAGTCCTCAAGACAGTAAGTTATAATGCAGTGCGGTTCAGTAAGCTCCATTCTTTGTGTGTATGCATAAGTACAAACTTGTGAACACCTTTTCCTCTAAGATTGTTATAAGTAGCCAGGTTTCCCTCCATGCTTGCAGTACTAACGACGTGGTACTACTGTGTTGCAGATCGCCAGGCAGCGACGCTAGCTGGAAGCCTTGGGAGCATGTCGCTGGCCAAGTCCACCAGCTATGACTTCGCTGTTGATTACACGGCGTAGGTCACTGACATGTCAATAAATTGAGCCTGCATCTAGAGTTGATTAAAAACATAATATTTGTAAATATATTGTTCTTTCTCTGTGTAAATTACATTTTCAATTATAACCTTCAGGTGTTTCATCCATAAAAGTAGCCGTCAAATAAAATAATGCTACGAATTGCAGCACGTTAGTAAATAGTAGTCTGAAACACTAACCATAATTTATATACGATATACAATTAGTTTACTGTCATCATGGTTGTTGGGTCACTTCGCAACACAGGGGAGAAGTGGAGGGACCCAAAAAGTCAGATTTATTCCTGTTTTATTGATCGCTCAATCAAACACACACGAACCAGTCTGTACCATGACTAGGGCCTATCCTAGGTTGCCAACCGATAATTGCCCCCGTCGGCAGTACTATGAATTGTAGTACACTGCGTGTGAGCTACGAGGTAGCTGGAAGCGCTGCAGTCTTCGGTGTGCTGGCAAGTAGCGAGGCACGTCGTGCATATAACTGCCCTGTGCTCTTGAAGTCGGGAGCTGTAGGAAAGGCAGGATTATGTTTCTCACCAAACAAACACGAAAAGTAATGTAGTTAGAGCTCAGTCTTAACGAAACATTAACAAATTTCATAACATTTCAGCAAATTATCCATTATACCAAACTTGTTATATAATCAAATAAATAAAAAAATGTAAGCGATGGAGAATTTACAATATGTAAATTCTCATTTTATGTAGTTATTGCCGTTATGAAATAATGAAAACAAACAAGATGATGTACAGGCAAAAATGTTTTTTACTGGTGCACTAAATGTACGTTCATTTAACACCCGATAATTCTTTAAAATTTTGGTTCCGTTACAACTTTCAACAAATTTCTTACAGAAAATAAAAGCAGTCATTTTGTGTTTTCGTTTAACTTAATCGCGCAACCCTGGAAGGGTAATAACACTGAATCTCTGCCTTTACAGTGAATATTCTACCTCGATAGGTGTTTATTCGGTGGGAACTCTTCCTCCTTCCAAAAACTTGCAATCATTTCAGATAGATAAGGAACAGTCAAAACTGAAACACAAACTGTAAGGGGAACCGCTATGCTACACGTGCTCCACAAGGCCTCAACCTTGGACAGAATCCACAGCTGTAAAAGAGCCTTCAATTTTACTTTTGCTTAGCAGACAAACAAGCCTGCACCAATAAGTAGATCAATTGGGGCTGGACCAGCCAGCATGAGGCGGCTACAGCCTTGCGCACATTCTCAGAAAGCTGTACAATTGGCAAATGGTTTGTGATTCTAGGATACACAGAGGCTTCAACATAGAAATTAGTATTTCCATCTAGGGGGAGACATAATATTGGATGTTTATGACTTAGTGACCTTGGACAGCTTCGTTCCTTTGCAAGGCAGCAGGCAGTGATAGAGATTGGCTGGATCCCGTAATGCTCAAACAACACACGTTACCTGTGTGGTGGACATCACATAGTCAAATGCCGACAGCCTTCCCAAGGTGCACGAGCCACACAGTATTGGTGGGATGACTTTGAAGGGCACTGTTTTGCTTGATGTGAATCAAGACATAATTTGCGTTCCTTAAATATCTTGAAGGGATCCTCTAGGGATCATCCACAGAACGCTGAATGGGAGGCCGCCTACATAAGCAACATGCTGAATGGGAGGCCGCCTACATAAGCAACATGCTGAATGGGAGCTCACTAAGCATTTAGTCTTTTCACGATCATGCAGTTTAAATGGAGGAATTGTGGAGTCGATGGGGTCTACTGTCTTTTGAGCTGTGTGGTGCTTTTCAAATAACTCAACAAATACATCTAATGTGGAGAAACACTTATGAAAGATATATGTATATCTATCTCTGCGTGTGTGCAATACCAGGTCTGAACACTTACATACAATTGGTAGAATAGTAACTACCAATGATCTACGGTCAACAGGAAGTGATACAAGAATTATGCGCAGTCAAAAGAAGTTGAAGGACGTTGCAGTGATGCATTCACATGTATTTCCACAAGATGGTGCTTGTTTCCATACTGGGCAACGACTGTACCAAACCAAGAGCATCACCTCAAAGAGCAATCTTAAGATAAACAAGTTTTCCCACCTGTGAGATATCATTATTGTTGGTAACAAGAACCACTGATTTCAGTCACTATCAAAACTGGGAAGCGTGATTTCAAAGTCAACTACGAGTACATGTTCAGCAAAATCAAGATATGTGGCTACTGCCGCTGCCTCTAGTGATGTAGTCATCATGATTGTCCTGGATATACCTGTGGCAACAACCAGTGCGAGTTCACTGGCTCACTTGCTGCTGCTTTCGGTAAAGCGAAGTAACACCAGTGGTGAGCGTACTTCTGCCATGTTCGTAGACGGTTTGAGATTAACAGGGCATCCACTGACTTTTTCCTGTTTTCCAGGTATAATCTTACTATTTTCCCTGAGCTATTTTCAGGACTGAAGCCTTCCGATGCCATATTATCCCACCACTGACAGAACAAATGTGTTATCAGTGAAGCAGACTTTACACTGCAACAGACCAAGCAAGTGGGGCCAACATTTTGTTCAGACCATGAATATTCCTTGTGATACAACGCTATTGACTTTGCACGAGTGCCCATTAGAGGTAAAATAAATACTTTATTTTTAGGGGCCTGAAACATAGCTATTATTTTATTGCTACGTAAATGCAGGTTTCTGCATGAGAATTACTACATTTTTTCATGTCCTCTTTATAAAGACATACATAATTTGAGAAATATCACTTTATTTGTAAAACCTGAAATTTGTCAGCGTTATTCCTATTGAAAAGTGGTGTTTTTAATCAATTGTTATTTCCTTGCAAAAATACCATAACGTCTAGACAAATAAACAGTTACGGTTTTAAGACAAACTCACTAGTTTCCTTTATCAACAGACAACATTGAATACAATTTCACATTTTCTTACTTAGATGTTGTATTCTGCCCGACGCCTGGCACAACAGTCACAATGCACTGGCAAGGGCATACTGTTTCATGAAGAGACTAATGTCAACTATTTATACACTATTATAAAAGTACTGTTGAAAGGAAAAAAAAACAAATAATGGTATTCAAGGATCATAATTTATACTCTTAATGTTTCCTAACCATGTTGACATAAGGGAGGCGTAACTATGAGCATGTGTAGTACAAAAGGAATGCAGTGCGCTGTCCTGCAGGCTGTGAGAGGAGTTCTCAGCCAATGGCGGAGGTGACGAGCTCAGCGATGTCGGGGTCTGTTGCTCTGACTGTCAGCTGCATGGTGACGCCCTCGGCTAGAGCGAGCTTGGCTCTCACCAGCATGTCGTGGCCTCCACGGAACACTCCTGCGACACAACACAGACCTACGACTGCAGTGGCTGGAAGGCATCGTGACGAGGCAAGAGCATGCTTCAACGGAAATAGTACTAGGAAATACTATTACAGAAGGTATCATTTGAGGAATTTGCTGACAACGCATTTTCACATGCTCTTATAGTCTAGTTACGTGTTGTTCACTAGATGTTTTATACACTTGAACGTAAAATTACTTTATTTTTGCTCGTATTCTATCCAAAAATTATAATAATGTAATCAATATGAATAAATGGAGAAAATAAGTGTGTTGGTAACATCTAGTTAGAAATAATTCTTATGCAAAATAAAAGTGCACACAATCCTGTGCGTTGTCCCTTTTGTATAATTTTCTATACTTGGTTAAGCTTTGTTTGTATGAGGTGGAGGGATATCCTGAAAGGAGAACTTCAGAATAATTGTGAATAGCCTACAGATATTATACCTGTATCAGTTTAAGCTGGATTACAGTAGAAGACAAGTATTGCCACTNTAATTGTGAATAGCCTACAGATATTATACCTGTATCAGTTTAAGCTGGATTACAGTAGAAGACAAGTATTGCCACTGGGGATAGTATGGTTTCAGAGCGACATAACTTGGAGAAATTTGTGGAAATTGAAAATGTTTTCAACTCGTGTGATTGTTTCCCTCCTTCAGAAACCAACATTTTGACTCGGAGAATGATTAGAGGAGAGATGTGATGGTGGTGGTCCACTTCCTGCTCCTCCCCCAGCATCTCTGCTTCTCCCTGTTCTCAGACTGGAAGTATGCTTGGGACTCAAGTACATGCTTTTGCTATGATGGAACCCAAGTCGCCATTTACAGGCATTTATGGAGTGGAAGCATCACGGAAACAGTTGCTCAACTTCCCGTGCGTACAGGCAAAGTGAGTGCATACTTATCACAAGTGCAGGTCTCCAATAGCGTGAAGTTTATGGTCTGTGTCGTGGTGATAGGAGTCAACAAGGAGATGTAAAACTGAGAAATTACACAGTCTCTTTTAGTACTGTCTGAAGAGACCTTTCTTAGGACCAAGCAAAATAAACAATGTACCAGGAAGATAGTAAAAGAATACAGTGTAAAGTTTCTGTTGTAATGACAAGACTTTTTACCTAAACAGACTAAGGGAACATTTAAATAATAAAAAAAACCACCGGAGTTACACAGTTGTAAAAAAAAAATACAATGAAACCTCAGTTCCGGACTCACTATCCAATTAGAAACTACATACTTTTCTCAACTAATCAATTTTGGTACATTGTCCAAATATTTACAATTAAATTCAATCAGAAACACTTTTTCAGGCGACAGATTCCTGAAAGGCACAACCTAGCATACTAAATCTCAAACTGTCTTTAAAAGAATTTAAATATGATTTGTGTAATTCCATCATTCAGACATGTTAAGTGAAATCTTAGTGCGCAGGAAAGTTTCACCTTATAAATTAAGATAAAACATTTTAAAACTCACAGTATCATTCATTACTTTAAGTAGTCGATAAACAAAATTTAATTAGTAGCGAAACAGAACTGCTTGTATTCCTTACAGTGCAATCGGAGGAGACGTACCATGCCTCTGACATATGTTCAACACTTCACTGTCGCATGGCTGACTTAACATTTACAATTTCGGTAATGGAAATACAAGAGAGGAGATAGTTGAACTGTTCCTGGTTGGAGAAGCTTACCTTGTATCTACAGGAACAGGTGTACAAAATTTTGATCAATTACATTATGTTATAGTTTATCATAATTATTATATCCTCAGAATTCTGTCATACTCCCAAATCCATCTGGTAATGTCACTGTGATTGCGATAAGATACATGGGCCTCGAAATGAATTTCAACACTTCCACGTCGTTGNTCCATCTGGTAATGTCACTGTGATTGCGATAAGATACATGGGCCTCGAAATGAATTTCAACACTTCCACGTCGTTTATATTTGTGGAAAATGCATTGCCTGAGATGACAGTTGTATGTACACAAACAATTAAAACTTGATCGGATGGGCACAGCAAATGCAACTTTTCCACAGACACAATACTGAAGTGCCACCGGTGTGTACAAGGATGAAAGACGGCAGTGGGACGTACGTACCTGCAAGGTAGAGCGTATGCGAGGACTTTCCCTCCGGCACCTTGTCGCTGCGCTCGGCAGGCTGCATGCCCAGGAAGGAGGTGATGTTCTTGGCGGCCTCCTCCACGGAGCTCATGTTCGACAGGGCGTACGTGTCCTCCAGCTCATAGTACGAGGTGCCAGCCTCCTCCCACGCAGACCCAAAGTTCGCCTTCGACACCTTCTGGATCTGGTCGCCCAGCGTCACTTCCACATCCTCCAGCTACACCAACACACATCACATTAACAAGTACAGTGGAAGCTGCGTGATGCTTATTCTGACTATAATAAACACGATGTGCCTTTACGTCACCCCAGGTGGGGTTTGAACCCTGAAATAGCTTGCCCCAAGTGCCTCTACAAGTACCCCACTTGTTGTGTGCGGAGGCACCCACTGACACGTCAGCCAGGATTGTTCACCCTGATGTCAAGACGTCACACCAACCTCCCCCTCCGACGTGTGANCACCCACTGACACGTCAGCCAGGATTGTTCACCCTGATGTCAAGACGTCACACCAACCTCCCCCTCCGACGTGTGAAGGAAGCCGGCCCAGTGGCCGAGCAACAGAGCAACTTACTTCAGCCACGAGTTGACAGACGACGCTAGAGAGCTCATTACCACTTTCACACCCGCACCCCAGACAAGCCCGCTGGCAGGTAAAATATAAGGCCTTGCACCGCCGAGGAACGGCAGTGGTTCTTCAGCAGCAGCTGGGTCAACAGCCACCCCAGACCACCTTCGGTGGAGGTAAACCTGTGGCTGTGTGCCGCCCAGTTCGCTGGACCGCTAAGTTTGCATCTGACTTTGTGCAGAGTCGCCAGGGCACGCGCCCTGTACCATATACCAGTCTGGGCCCGGTCAGCCAGTAGTATAATAGTATAATCAGCCAGTGATATCAACCCGTGTCTCTGACCGAAACGTCAAAACTTAACCGACCATGACGTCGCCATCAACCAGCCGACGTCACGTGTTAAGTTTGTAAAATTTTACACCTGTCTATATACACACATTGAATATGGAGAACTGACAGAGAGAGAAAGGTTAATGCAGAGTGAGAATGTATGGGTCTATCTCTCACACTTTGCATTCCACAACTGCAAGTTGTATAAGAATGCGCACAATCATAAAATGTTTAGTAAATAGCTACACTAAAAACTTTTGTCCACCAACCTGCACTTTTAGGAATATAATGCCTTTGCATCTGAATATGAAGTGCATATAACTGCNAAAAACTTTTGTCCACCAACCTGCACTTTTAGGAATATAATGCCTTTGCATCTGAATATGAAGTGCATATAACTGTGATTAAAATAAACGGATATAAAAATGTGGTGAAACAGTACTTTAGTTGTCACTTACAATGTATTCATCGTCATAGCCATCCTCTGAGTCTGGTAGCCCAGTTGTTGGGTCGCAATCCTTCACCAAGAACTTCAGAACCGCACTGAATGAGGCTGAAACCAATAAGGAGATTCACAAACAGTAATTTGGCAGAGGAATGTATAATAGCCAACATTATTAAAACAGCATCATTCAGTAGATATTCTCACCGACTGTAGCAGCGAGTTCTTCTGGGAACCTGAGCACAACGTACGTGGTACCGGTCTCGCCATACGGAAGCTTCTGGCACGGGACTTCCTTGACGACCTGATAGCCGTCGGCAGCCTCGACGACGACACGCACGTTCTCGAGCAGCTGGTCATTTAGTGTGTTCAGACAGTCAAACTGCAAACACACATGCCCACATTCATTTATTTTTGAAGTGATTCATAAAATTAGCACATATTGGGTTAGCCAGTTCTATAACAATTTGTCAAATTCTCAGGAATTTCAAAATAAATAATTATTTGTATGATTGTAAACAAATCACCACCACACAATATAACAAAGGATTTGCCTGAGAGAGAGACTGGAAAGACGAACTGAAGAGTGCACCAGACATGTATTGATGCTATACATGTTAAATGTATTCTGCAAATTAATGGAAGCTAATATAGAAACACTAAGAAAGAGCAATCATTAATAACTGTATGTGAAAATAAACATGACCGCCAATTTCTTTGAATTAGAAACTGGAATAAAAACATTTTACATGCAATCAAACATGGTATGTTACTACAGTATTTACTCGTGTAGCCTATGCACTTTATACTACAGTTTTTGGGGTTTAAAAGATGGGGTGCATAAGATACATGGGATAATTTTCTTTGTGCATTTTTAAAAAATGAACTGATTACATCTGCAACTATGTTAAAAGCAACTATCTTCAACAGTAAAGAGGTTGGCATGAGCTGCGATAAAATAAAAGGAGCCAAGTAGTATTTGTTTTGTAATAAAATGCCATTTCTGGCTGAACGGGGGAAAAGATAAAGGAAGTGAGCGAGGCAAGAGGGAGACAGACAAAGGAAGTGGGTAGAGTGAGAGGGTGATATGCACAACAGCACCAGGCTGCCTTCACTCTTGTTTAATTTTTAGATCTTCCCCTTCTAGCAGAATGCCTCATGGTTACAAATCACTGGCCCAGTGAGAGGGGGGGGCAGCCATGAAAAAAAACCATGGATTAAAACAAAGGTTCTACCCAGAGAAGAGCGAGTAGCACGCTAATAAAGGCAGACCGTAGGAACAGAGCTATACATAATACACAAATGCAGCTCTTTGAGTGCAGACAAATGACCAGCCGTAACAAAGGAGGATCGACTGTTGCAATCGTGTACCCGACACGGTGATTCCTCATGTGCGACGGTGCAGCGCATAATTTCTTGCAACAGATGAACAGAACAGCAGAATATCAAGGGACCAGCAGAAATGTTTCAAAATGTTGGGAAGTGGATCAAGAGAAAAATTTTTTTTGTCATAGGTGGAAAAGAAATACGTGTAAATTACAGTGGAGGAAATACAATATGTGCAATTTAGGACTGCCAGGTGTACTTTTTTAGCCAATAAAATATCACGTATTATACGTGTCTGTTACAATAAGCTAAATGTTCCATTTTTTTTAAAGATTAACTGTTCCACCTAACAAAATATAGAAGTAAAAAGGTACTCGCAGACAAATANGTGGAGGAAATACAATATGTGCAATTTAGGACTGCCAGGTGTACTTTTTTAGCCAATAAAATATCACGTATTATACCTGTCTGTTACAATAAGCTAAATGTTCCATTTTTTTTAAAGATTAACTGTTCCACCTAACAAAATATAGAAGTAAAAAGGTACTCGCAGACAAACGACAGCATATTCAAATACATGCACACAGAAGTCAATGTTGAAAACAAACAAAGGTAAACTCGCAGCATTCTACCTGGAGAACGAGATGCTCAGGGTAAATNACAGAAGTCAATGTTGAAAACAAACAAAGGTAAACTCGCAGCATTCTACCTGGAGAACGAGATGCTCAGGGTAAATGTGCTTGACACAGCGCACCACGTACTCCGTCTCGGACTCCGTGAGCTCCACTACGTCGCAGCTGCGGAATGGGGCTCCACTCAGGCTCTCCAACTCTGGCACCGCTCTTAGTTTTTCGGCGTACGACTCCTCCCTGCTAGCCGACACTGTCGACGCCACAGCCTTGCTTCCTGCACGGGAATGATCACCACTTCACAGCAAAAGTAACTGACATTTCACAGGAGTCTNTCAGGCTCTCCAACTCTGGCACCGCTCTTAGTTTTTCGGCGTACGACTCCTCCCTGCTAGCCGACACTGTCGACGCCACAGCCTTGCTTCCTGCACGGGAATGATCACCACTTCACAGCAAAAGTAACTGACATTTCACAGGAGTCGAGAGATTTTCACATTTGCAGTACAACCGTTTAGAAAGTTCCCAGTTGTCTCTCTGCTTAGTAACTGAATAATTTTCCACCTACTTTTTAACAAAATTCATCAATTTAACCCGTTAAGAAATGTTTTTGACATATAATATTTTCCAATTTTTTCATCTTCAAAATAATTGTTACCTGCCATAGTGGTCTTTTTTTTATTTTAATTAATACAGTAGAACCCTGTTTTTAGGTTCCCGGTACTTACGTTTTCCCGATTTTTCCACTGTTTTTTATAGGTCCCGTTAATTCACCTGTAAGTTTAATGCATTGTTTTCCTGCAAATTACATTGCAGAAATGTTATCGTTCTCATGTTTCACGTCTCATACAAAACATAAACAACACTGATAGATGATGTTAATAATGAGTTCCTGAAACTTCACACTACTGCAACTTGGAATAGTGCGCGCCGTTATTGGGACCGCAATCGGAGCACGATACATGCTGAGAAAGCACGATGGCAGCAGTTGAATCTTACTGCCACTGCAAGAGCTAGTGGCATTTGACTGCGCACCATGTTGGTATGTTTGTAATGTTTCACGTCAGTACGCTTAAATACTGCAACATCGTTGCAAAAAATGTGGCTCAGTGTGAACGGAGAGATGTAAACGTAAATACACCATTACACTAAAGAATGGTAACTAAAAGAACAGAATGATACTCGTCTTTGGTGGTTATTTTGGGCCAAATGTTCAGAACCTGCCATCGGTGAAAAATTTTGTATCAAAAATGTGTACAACTGCTTTATGATTAGATAGTGAAGGTTTTACTGTCCGGAATAGTTGGGTTTATAATCAGTTTAAGTTGCTAGCAGACTGTTTAGCAATCTTCTGTTGGTATATATCTTGAGGNGGACTGTTTAGCAATCTTCTGTTGGTATATATCTTGAGGTTAAGTCTTACATTTAATTAATTAAAGAAAACATGACGTAGTAAAGACATTTCTATAATATCTATATTATCTTATTNAACTGCTTTATGATTAGATAGTGAAGGTTTTACTGTCCGGAATAGTTGGGTTTATAATCAGTTTAAGTTGCTAGCAGACTGTTTAGCAATCTTCTGTTGGTATATATCTTGAGATTAAGTCTTACATTTAATTAATTAAAGAAAACATGACGTAGTAAAGACATTTCTATAATATCTATATTATCTTATTTTTATTTGTATATTAACTTTTACCCATAGGATTTGTTTATTAAAGAAGAGAACAAAAAAATAAGGAAGACAAGGTAATTTTGATTAATTTTAAAGCTTTCCTTTAGTTTGCAATTTTCTGCTTTTTACATTTTTTTATTTTGTCCCTTTAAAAAGTGTAAAAAAAAGACATTCTGGGAGGTAGGTAAATCTGTGATGCAGTACCCTATTTACATTCCAGCTTACGATCGATACTGAGATATAAACACCCAACAAGCAACCTGATCTACCTACATTCTGTACTTAAACATTGTAATATGCAACTCGTGAATTCTATAATGCCTGAAGACATTCTACTCCTAATTACTTTAATGTTTTGATGAAGATACTGCCAAGTCAAAAATATGGCGTCTTCAAGTGACTTACATATCAGTTTCACGTGAAAATATCTTATGAACTCAGATCAGAGTTTGGCTCAAAACACACATTCAAACACTAATACCAATTGACAGCTCCCCACTCAAGAATTGAAATCATGCTTCCTCGGGTTACAAGTCACATTCTTAGTGCAGAGAACTCACCTGGAACAGCTGCGGAAATTAGCATGCCATCCACGCCAACGCCTGCCTTGAGAGCCACTGCCTCGTCAGCCGACAGCACGGATGCCAGCGGCACAGTCTTCATGTCGAACGGAGTCTCTGAAGAACTTAACGTGTACTGATGGACGCAGCGTTCCAGGCCTGGAATCGATACCTGACAAAACAATACCAGTCATGTTTTAAATAAGTTTCTCTATTTAAGCTTGAGAGCAGCCCTCGTTACAAATCAGACGTGTATGAGAACGAATCACTTCCTACGGCGTCCATAAAGAATTGTTCCTTGCAACTGTTGACATACCTCCCTACTCTACTCACAAAATTTTGCTTGCATGCATTGAGCGAACCGGTCGTAGACTCTGAAGTACTCAAAGCTTTCTCCATAATGAAAGCCACATGGTTTTCACATTTACTTCTGCCATCTCAGATGACACTCGTAAGGAAAAA
Organism: Clitarchus hookeri; assembly: GCA_002778355.1. NCBI lineage: Eukaryota > Metazoa > Arthropoda > Insecta > Phasmatodea > Phasmatidae > Clitarchus > Clitarchus hookeri. The sequence continues at coordinate 578,935 of NQII01000262.1, forward strand.
AACACACTTGATTTTGACCTACAGNCATGGTTTTCACATTTACTTCTGCCATCTCAGATGACACTCGTAAGGAAAAAAACACACTTGATTTTGACCTACAGTTTAACTAAAATATTAACTCAAAACATTATTTGGTTAAACTAATGATACTATTTCAATCTAATGAGAACCAGCACTGATAAAACCGGCTTTGAGGTTCAATCATTAGAATGAGTTTAAGTTTAAGGGCAACACTGCGCTTACATTTCTGTACAACTGCAGCCTTAAAAAACTGTCTGCAAAGTGAATTACAATACAGAATACTTATTAATAAGCCATCAGATATTTTCAATAACCATTGTCGTCATAATAAAATTGAAATTATTGAGCATTGTGTACGCTGAAGCTTCTCATAAACATTTGTCCCAATACACCGTGATTAATGGTGGCTCTCTGCAATAACGTAATATCCACAGCAGACTGGGTCGACACACACACTGAAGTCCCACCTGCAGTCCCTCGACGATGTAGTGGTTGGCGAGGGCCTTGTCGTGGGTGTCCAGGATGCTGTAGTAATAGGTGGCACGGTCTCGCACCTCATCATCCGTGTCCATCTGGCAGCGCGCTAGCAGAACCTGGATGTTGGGCAGCAGGTCGGGGCATGTCGCCCCAAACTGGGACATCGCAGACACCGCTGCCGCCCGCACCGCCGCATTCTCCAGGATCACCCGGTTGTAGATGAACCTGATGTACCTGACACAAACAGCCTGGTACGCTACACCATCGCCAGCTAACTTCTCACCAAGTACAGTGAAACCTCACTAAGACGAGAGTTGACAATGGCAGCATAAGTTATTGTTATAGCAGATTCCCCCCACACCTTTCCTCGCATTCACATTTTCGATGTGAATGTCCCGCGCTACTGGCTCAGTGGCACCCTCTACACTACTATTTCCCAGACTGTCTGTGTAGTCAGTTGTTGGATGACTTATAGTGGTAAGTGGTGCAATCGAGCAACTGTTCTGCAAGTTTACCTTCTTGCTAGTAATGATCATTTATGTTAACTTTTACTCGCATGATAAAACACACTGTGTACACTATATGGAAGCATGGAAAGTGACAGAGAGAAAGGAGACACACCAAAACATTCTTAAGATGTTTCGAAAGGGGCTGATTAAGTTTTACCTCAATAATACATGAAAACTTTTAAAAAAGGGCAAATAAAACATGTTTTTGGTGATATGTACCAATGCCACACAGATGTGAAACACATTTATTCAAGGATAGTCGCCACCAAAGTGTAGTGCGTAGTGCCCTCCACGTCCCCTTTTCTGCTTTACAGACATAGAAAAAATTTTCAGAGTTTCTAGTGGTAAGCGTTTCAGCAAAGTGTTTATTTAGCAATACTTTTTCGTTTGCCAACAATCACGCTACTACAGACGGGTTGGTGGCATCTCTGACGTGACTTTGAAGGGAACAAAGTTAACAACTGTCTTGAGGTTGGAGGAGTGAAGGGTGACGTAGCTTCCAGGCAAGCATGTGGATGCACAGTAAAGACATATGGGTGAGTGTGCATCGGTACACTATTGTAAAGTGAATGACATGGACTGGGCAAGTGAGGACGCTTTATGGTGACGCGCCACGGGCAACGTCACATTCTACTCCAGCCTTCACCACAGCCGCGGCCCCTCTAAGAGATGTAGCTGCTACACGCCACAGAGCGCATTGCACTAGGTTACAGAAATGTCGCGTTGCCTCCTGTCAGCCTGCAACCCACTCGACGAGAAGGGCCTGCCTTATTCAGCCAGTACAGGTATTCGTTGACTTGGGGGCGACCCTCGGCCCCCCACGCCATGTCTACCTTGACTAGGGACTGCACCTTGGTTGGCATCCTAGGTCGGCCACTCAGGCCAGTGAGGGTACAGACTGGCTTATGCCTGTTTAATGCTTTAACAATAAACAGGCATAAACTAAGCTGGTTGTGTTATCCTTTCCACGCACTTTCTTCCTGCACCTAGTTCCTGCTATTTCCTGTTTTCAAACTATTTCCGCCTACACTTTTACAGGAGCAGGTACGTGCTGAAACCCACCCAACTCTGCTCGGAACCTTCATCTCTTGGGAGTGGAGGTTCTCACTAGGCTGTTGCCACCTTTATGTGGGTGTTTAGGTCTGCCGGCGACTTCCCGCCCAGCTACCCACTTGCAGAAGGTCAGCGGTTGACGCCTAAAGGGAGCTCTGTCTTTACGTGCTACGTGCATCTATGGCGACTTTCCGCCTTCCTGCGCAACACGGGAGCAGACTCCGTAATGCTACTGTTGTCATATGGTCAAGAGCTTGAGTCTGCCGGCGACTTCCTGCCTGCCTAGTTTCTTGTCTGGAGACCAGCAGTTAGGCCTACCTCATTGCCACCCTCTCCACTTCCTGATTCCTCCAGGTCGTACCTACCTCTTCTTGACATCCACTATCATCCCGTCTACACTATACTCTTAGGTCACGCTACACGACTGGGCGGGATAAGGCGACGAAGCAGAACAATGCCTTGGTTGGACACCTAGAAGGGGAAGTGCAGGGTGCTGCCAGGGTGTACACACCCTGAGGCTGCTAGAGAGAGAGAGGGGAACACTGTATAGTGCTACCAGCCGGGACCGCAGCCTACAGTTTGCTTTGTTTTGACGCACACCACGAGCTGTCTCATCTCTGCCACCTTGGCCTCCCAAGAAGACTGTTGCCACCCCACGACCACCAACTGCCGCACAATAGACAATATTCCTAGTTACACCCAAGTTCGCAAGCAGACAAGGCCAGCATCTCCTTCGATACCTCCACGTGTACCGCTGGTAACAGTCGGACAGCCAACCCCAGCCCGTCCTGCACCTGTTAATAACCCCGTTAAATTGGCTGCATCAGTTTTCCTGTTGTCTGGGGGGGAGAAACTGCAGATGTCCACCCACATTAGATATGCCTAAGGTGAGGCGACAATGGGTAAGTAAAAAATATACAGTAAACTCCAGATTTACCGGGGGGCGACTTGAATCTATAAAATCTTAAATTTCTCTTTTGGCTTAAGTAATGGTTTTTTATCTTAATTTTTTTTATTCTGCCCACACATGAATATCTTTAAAGTGTAGTGAAATGTTCCATTATATTTTATAATTATGAAAATGTTTTCCATCAAAAAGGAGAAATAAAATAAATCAAAGATTATGTAGTACCACACAACCACAAGCGTTTTGTTATGTCGAGATGTCCTCTGGTCTCTTCAATGTGTTTTGCGCCAAGTATGGCTTATCTCGTTTAACTTCCATTAATGTAATTTTTTTTTTGTACACATAACCCTCTTACTGAAGAGAATTTTATTTATAGTCATTTCCAACTTCTTTATGTATGTTNTTTTTTTTTTGTACACATAACCCTCTTACTGAAGAGAATTTTATTTATAGTCATTTCCAACTTCTTTATGTATGTTTGTAGAGTCAGTTTGGCTATTATTTATTTGTCGTTTAAGGCCACAGCTTTATTTGTGCTGTTTGGTGGCCGTCTTTGTGAGATGTTTGTGCCAAGGACTCGCCACGGTATCTATAAATAATTATATTTGTTGTGGTCGTGTGGATGGACATGGTGACACAAAACCCTCAGCCAGTCATTACCCTGGAAAATCGGGAGTTTACTGTGTGTTATGAAAGTGCCAAACACATACCTCGAAGGCTGCTTCGTCCTGGGCCCCTCCTTGCCAAGCAGGTGTAAGATACGCACTGCCAGGCTGGTGTGTTCGCAGTCCTCGATGAACTCACACAAGTGTGCCAACCCTACAACACAAACCAAGCTTGCTTACTACTTGTGCGNTGTTCGCAGTCCTCGATGAACTCACACAAGTGTGCCAACCCTACAACACAAACCAAGCTTGCTTACTACTTGTGCGCAATCAACAAAATACAGTAAAAAAAAACCCTTTTTTTTTAAGTTTCAATTACAGTACTGGTTTAACAGCGTAAATTTCCCTCATTTTACACTTTCCTGCATTCCACAACATTTTTCATTGTTCCCTTGGAAAGTGTAAAAATAAGGTTATACTGTATTCATTATTCCAAAAAAATGTTTGTAATAACTGAAGAATATAACCAAGTTAGTTATGNAAAATAAGGTTATACTGTATTCATTATTCCAAAAAAATGTTTGTAATAACTGAAGAATATAACCAAGTTAGTTATGGACTAGCTCATCTCTTTGCCCACCTCAATATCCTCTTGTTTGAGGGAAAACACATGGGTAATATATACAGAGATCAGTACACTTCAATGTTTCACTGGCTAGACAGCAGTAGTTTAGAATTTTAGTTGGAATAAAGAACTGGCAAATGAAGGAATGAATAATTTAACACCAGAAAGTGGCGGTTTATTTCTCACAGCTGGGAGAAATGGGGTTTCCACTACCACAGATTTTAAGTAAGACAAGTAGACATGGTCAGAAAGAGAGATTTATAGAGATACATACACATTTTCTAAACATGAAAGTCAAATCGACAGGCACTGTTACACGTGTACAAAATAGAATCCACCAAACTCTTGNACACATTTTCTAAACATGAAAGTCAAATCGACAGGCACTGTTACACGTGTACAAAATAGAATCCACCAAACTCTTTGTAGCATCACCTGTTTCTTTGGCTTCTGGATTTTCCTCGATGATGGTGATGATGGTGTCGGCGATAGAGGCCTTNTTGTAGCATCACCTGTTTCTTTGGCTTCTGGATTTTCCTCGATGATGGTGATGATGGTGTCTGCGATAGAGGCCTTGTACTCGAGGCCACCCTCGTCGCGCAGCATCGCCGACAGGAAGTTCATGAGCACACTGTGCTTGCGTGGGAACTTCAAGCAGAGTGCTCGGATGGCCTGCAACACATTCGCATTACACTCTACCATCAGCACAGTTCTGCTCCGTCATTTCTCTTTCCAGCGTCCTGTGTACCATTCTACCAGAGGTGAACGCAAGGGGGGGACAATCGGGACAATTACTTTTGTCAAGAATCCAAGTTTTTTGGTTGTTATCATGGTACGACACACATTGTCGGATTAGAAAGTGGCTTCCGTGCCTTGCATTAATAAATACCTGTAAAGATAATTTTAATTTTTATAATGAAAATGTTGAGCCAGCTAGATAAAATCGTAAAGTTTATAAAATGTATTTATAGATCATTTAGCCNATTTTTATAATGAAAATGTTGAGCCAGCTAGATAAAATCGTAAAGTTTATAAAATGTATTTATAGATCATTTAGCCCATGCCATGGACCCCTATTTTAAATGTGGCCATTAGTAACTTAAGTCTCTAATTTTGATGGCAATCCCCTACCCCCTAATAGTCTCCTAATCATGTCAATTAAAAAAGACACTGTCAAACTGTTCAATGAATAAGTACAACTTAGTACCTTGCCAAATGTACTNATTTTTATAATGAAAATGTTGAGCCAGCTAGATAAAATCGTAAAGTTTATAAAATGTATTTATAGATCATTTAGCACATGCCATGGACCCCTATTTTAAATGTGGCCATTAGTAACTTAAGTCTCTAATTTTGATGGCAATCCCCTGCCCCCTAATAGTCTCATAATCATGTCAATTAAAAAAGACACTGTCAAACTGTTCAATGAATAAGTACAACTTAGTACCTTGCCAAATGTACTNTAATCATGTCAATTAAAAAAGACACTGTCAAACTGTTCAATGAATAAGTACAACTTAGTACCTTGCCAAATGTACTGGTAATGTCGATAAAACGTTAATAAACCAATTTCTGTTGCATTAATTTAAACTAAGAGATGGTCATTCTGTTATTCAGTGTCTTGATACCTGTCAATACTTGGTCGTATCTAAGGACAGAGAATAAAAGTGAATTTATCAATAGTTATCATTGAAGGCAATGTCACTTGCTTTTTTGATAGTATTTATTATAAAGGGACAGATAATTGTATATTTAAATATATAATTAATTCACAAAGTATTTATAACTTGCTGTCTACACTACTGTTGATTATGTATTCCACTCATGTTTATTTTCTAAAATATAGAGTAGTGGGAAGAGATTTTTGCTTTTCTCACTAAATGCAAAATACTTGTACAAACGAAACAAAGTCAGATTGATTCAGCATTAAAACTGAAGTAGACGCCCACCTGCACCACGACAATCTTGAACTCGTCGCTTATCTCGCTGACAAAGCTGGCGATCTGCTTCATGAGGCGGTCGACGGAGGACTCGGCTCCCGTCTTGAGAAGCGTGGTGATGGCCAACGTGGCAATCGAGCGGTTCGAGTCCGTGATGAGGTTCTCCAGGTCTAGGTTGCAGGCTGTGACGGCACTCGGGTGGGACATGGCCACCTGGCAACGAAACCAGCAGCCGTTAACGACTTCAACAGCCGTCTCCTCCCTAATTCACAACTTCAAATGGGCTGCTGCAAATCGCGGACAGCTGCTCAAACACAGGCATGACTGTTTAACAGCTACTGGCAGCAATGAAACTTTGGTCTATAACTGAGCATTGTGCTTCACCAGCCATGCATCACTTGTATACGTATATCAATTAGCAAATGTTTTTATTGAGCATACGAATTAACATTAAATTCCAGATCTCACTCCGAGGGGAAAGAAGACAACTTTGCATTAATGAGAACTCTGTATTAATAAGATTTTTAATGAAAAGGTTTCATTGTAAAAATACACACAAAAGTAAATTAAGTTTGGTGTGACTTTATAATTGCTATGTTACTTTCCAGATAGAAAATACCGGTTACAGTTTTTACATACAGTAAACGCTCGACTCAACGACCTTTCATGGTTCTCAGGAAAAAGGGNAGAAAATACCGGTTACAGTTTTTACATACAGTAAACGCTCGACTCAACGACCTTTCATGGTTCTCAGGAAAAAGGGCTGTTATTTTGAAGGAGTCATGATTGAATTTTTTTTTTCCATGGTTCCCCAAAAAAGGGCTGTTATTTCGATAGGGTCAATATTCCAGAAACGAGAATTGAAATGTCTTAGAAANCCATGGTTCCCCAAAAAAGGGCTGTTATTTCGATAGGGTCAATATTCCAGAAACGAGAATTGAAATGTCTTAGAAACGAGAATTGAAATACTACCTACATACTTTCTTCCTCGCCAGCGGCTGCACACGACCACCTGCACCTGGTGCATGTGCAGCTCCAGCTCAAGGTCACGCTGCTCGCATCGTAGTTATGTCCCGGATGGAACGAAACCACATATGTTTCAACTGTGTTATTAGTCACGAATTGAAGTGTCGGAATGTATTACCCTGCAAACGGTACGCCACCTTTCCATCCGGTTACCACACGAGTGTGTCTAATTTTAAAGACACGTTCACATCAAAATAGCTCGTCAGGATGGTGTTGAAGTGTCGGAAGCGGTTGCTCCATAGACTGTACCTTGTTGAGGGTGCGGACGGCGGCGAACCTGAGCGTGGGCTTGGGGCTGCTGCAGAACAGCTGCAGCACGCTGATGGCGGGGGCCAGCTCCCGGGAGGTGGTGCGGCGCAGGTTCACTATGGCGTGGGCCGCCTCGTAGATCACCATCTCCGACTTGTGTCGCAGGCACATCTCTATGAAGTCGAACAGCGGGGAGTCCGACGAGCTGCCGCTCACGCTGTCCTCTTCTTCCAGAAGCTTGCACGCTATGCGGATCTGCAAGCATAAGCCGGCATTCCTTCAACTCTCGACACAGCTACACGCTCTCGGCCCACTAAACACGAGCACCCTGAAACTAAACTTCATTCAATACCTTCACACTTCAACGCTAACTGTTCAAAACCGTCAAAAAATAATGTAAATCAATGCAAAAAAATAGGCATTCACAAATTCCCAGCATAAACTGACTGCGTTAATAACTAAAGTTTTACGCAACTAAAATAAGACAGAAAACACAAGTACGTATTCGCAGGGCATGAGCTTGTGGATAAGTACGCATACACAAAGTCGGACAAACACATTTCCCATGCAGATGCAAGGTTGNCGCAGGGCATGAGCTTGTGGATAAGTACGCATACACAAAGTCGGACAAACACATTTCCCATGCAGATGCAAGGTTGTGAGGTTTTGCCGGCTGGGCAAGCTTCTTCAGGCGGAGAGCTTAGCTTTTGTTCAGCCAGTGAAAAGTCACAACGTAAACACAGAAGACTAGGCAAGATCTACGCTTTCTTTATTTGAACAACATTTGGAAAACAATAAAATGTAGACTATTGTCATTTACTGTAACGATTACAACTGCACATGTACATGGCAAATGTGTTCTTACAACTTTGCATTTGTGTATTAATCGTACCAGCCTGTGAATATTTGTGTTTTATTTCCTTTTACGAACGTAATTAGTGACCCATTCACGCCAGATCTTAAAATGTCAGTCTTCGCTCAAGAATAAGTTCCAAGTTGTGTGAATATTGGATATACCACAACAAAACTAAAAAAAAGTAACTTTAGTTTTTTTAGTGCAAAATTTGGTTGCCAAAAGTTTTAACAAAACAAAAATCCTCCATTTCGATGAATATTGTCTGTAAATCATTTCCCCCCCCCTTATTTTATATCTAAAATAATTACATAAAACTGAAAATTACATGTGCAAAAACCTCGGTGGTAATACTCAATATTCAACATTTTTTGTTTGGTTTTGCAAAAAAATTGTCATAATGAATAAGTTGTGAAAATGTTATTAACATTAAACTTTTGTTAAGCCTCAGCTCTTATGGAATTATTTTTCATTTCCGTGTCAGTTTCACATAAGTTCACAACATGTTTTTCATTTTTGTTTCGTGAGAAAGAAAGTCGCATTCGCACAACCNCGTGTCAGTTTCACATAAGTTCACAACATGTTTTTCATTTTTGTTTCGTGAGAAAGAAAGTCGCATTCGCACAACCCTAAATAGCCATAATTATTTTAACGATAATGAAGACTGCAAGTAAAAATTGAAATATTTTCTATGAGAGCACAACTCACAGCTGACAGGATCAGTCAGCTGCACTCACCAGCATGCACACGGCATACGGAGACTTCAAGGACATGCGGGTCAGTTTGGCAACCAACTTGGTGACAGCCAGCCGATCAGACTTGCGGATGTGGTACAACACCCCGAGAGCGTGGTACTGCACCATCACGCTACGTCAACACACAAACATTTACAATTACACATCATTTTATACTTGCTGAATTTGCCAGCAATTCACTCCTACAAATTCAAAGAAATGAAGAACAAGTAAAACCTATGTATTTGTGCNACTTGCTGAATTTGCCAGCAATTCACTCCTACAAATTCAAAGAAATGAAGAACAAGTAAAACCTATGTATTTGTGGCAAGGCGAAGACTGGACTGTAATTTACTGACTGCATCATCTTGGACACAACTGTCACTCTCATCACTTGGACGCGCCACTATCGATAGTAGCGCGGGAAGTTTGAACTTCATCTNCTCTCATCACTTGGACGCGCCACTATCGATAGTAGCGCGGGAAGTTTGAACTTCATTTGGAAGTCGTTCAATACACACAGGCTTAGGTATACACAGCTTTCTGATTACTGCACTATTTACATTATGTAGAAGGCACCAACACTATGAGAGGGTGTACTACAAACCTCGACAGACTGCTGAATGCCACACCCACCTGTCCGAGTTCACGGCCTCCTGTGCCTCGTTCACCCATCTCTTGACGACATCACTCGCAATCTTGGTGAGGTGCAGGCTGCTGACGAGTGCGGCGCTGCTCACCGCTGCGTTGCGGTCCACTATGGCCTGCTTCATGTACCGTTCTATGGCCTGCAGCATCGTCACCTGTCAACGTACAACAACGCTGCCTTCAACATTCACATCCGTACTCACAGTGGCAGATATAGGCAGTTCTGCGAGGGAAGCGGAGTTTGCTTCTGCCGCCTCCTCCTCCCAGCTCCACCGAGGCAGGTGACAAGATGGCCAGTCAGCAGGAAGGTAGATTATTTTCAGCAAGGTTAGCCACCTGTATATCATCTTAATGTCACAGTAAAAGATTTGTGACTTTTTATGTGTCAGTCCTTAAAGACACACACAAAAAAAACATGTTTTTAATGTAATTATTATTTAATAACTATTGTACATGATAACTACTATACATGATTAAAATAAAAGCTGTCTGTTTATTTTATTTTTTTTTAAAGCCACACGAATGGGCGTCACTGAAATAAATCTCGGCTTATTGGTTGTGTAGTGGGGAAGAAGAAGAAGACGCTTTGACATGCACACACACTGGGGATANGCTTTGACATGCACACACACTTTGATAATGCAGTAAATAATTGTACTGTGTTCTGATGGTGTGAGATTGATGTGAGGGGTTTCTGCAGATACCACACAACATAAATTGTATTGTTCCACGTGTGAAGTGCCCTCTCTGCACATCAATAATTCTGTCTCCTCTCTCCAACTTACCTCCACAAACAAAACAACTCACTGGCACTTGTGGATAACTTCGACTGGTTAAATGAGAAAATGAACTTGTCCGAGCAATACCTAAGGTGAAGTAGGCACTAGTCTGCCATTGCAAGTAAAACACTGGAAATTATCTCCATTAATTTCAATAAGGCAAAATTTTATGCAAATTGAACTGTTCAGCATTTAAAACACACTTGCAAATATTAAAATTCTTAAGTCTGCCACATACGTGAAACAATATAGAGTTTTCATTTAACATATAATAGCATTGTTCAATCCACAAGATCAACATGAATAATTTTTAACTTCCCTTGGTTTCGAGCGCAAACCAGTGAGAATGAGATTCCTATACATCTCTGGGTACTCTTTAGGCAAAAAAATCTTCTAATCATCTGTTGTTAAATTTAAATAAAATTTTATGTTGAGTAATTGCCCAAAATAAAATAAATTTGCACAAAACGATAACATAAACCAACATTATGAATCATTATATGATGAAACCAACAAACGTCACCAGCATGTTCTAGATATCTTTAGCAACAGAAAAAGGTTGTGGTGTCTGGGCTTGCACGAGGTCTATTTATACCCGTCCGGTCAGGCGCGAGTGATTGGGAAGCAATGTAGAGGTGAAAGCTCGCCACTCCTGCTGTGCGAACGGGATGCACTCTGCATGTAAACGTCATGTTATCTACACCACCATCCTTACCATAGCCATGCACTCAGATCCAGAAGGGAAGAGGAGCATATGTTACGACAAACCTCACTATCTCCCATTCCTGCACTTTACTTCAAAATATTAATTTCCATGCAGGACCCACAGCCTTACTTTGCAAATTAATTTCTGAGAAAAATGTGTGGGTAGTACGCAGGTAAATGTGGTAATTCTCCCATTTCCCTGGCTGTAAGTATGTTGAGTACCTCTGCTAGGAACGGGAAATGCCAACCGACACCGCTACTTACATCTGTAATGCTGCAAAGTGCGCGGATCGCAGCGGCCCGGTACAGGTCCTCCTTGCCCGTCATATCTTTGGTCAAACTGGAAGTGACGATGATCACGTCCTCCGCGATTGCGGACAACTCCTTTATGCCCAGGTAGACCATGCGACGCAGGATTACGTCCTTCGACTGGAACAGTTTCGTCATGGCAAAAAATGCCTCTGTCGCCTCCGTCGTGCCCAGCTGCTCACCCTGTCAACAAGCGCAAAGTGTTTGTTGTTTCCTAACAGTGAGGGTACCCACAACATAACCATATGCCCCATTTACCAATGGAGGTAAAGGTCCGTAACTTTTCAAAAATTGGTCTAAAAATTTTGAAAAAATACTTTTGGGCACTCAATTAGCAAATTAATTTCTGCAAGGGCACTTTTTGTATTCACCCTACACCCTAAAAAATTTCACATGGGGAAGGGCAATCGAGATTAAGGAAACTGCAAGGTATAACATAAATTACATGTAAAAATAAAATTGATGAAAATGCTGAAAACTACAAAATACATCATTCTACAGACTTCAAAATTACTCAGAATGGTCTTAAAAACTACACAAATATGAAGCAGGTTTATGGACGTGACTCTGAGCTTGCTAACACACCTACAAGTATAATGGCACAGATTACAAGTGATCAGTTTCATATATATGTGTGCATTAATATAAAAAAAAATTTTGGCCTTCCTGTTGTACCATAATTGTGTTTACAGGTACATGTGGGGGAAAAAATTAGGAGTGATAAGAAGACGTGTATGCAAATATTGTTTCTGGAGCTTATCTGAAGTACGGAATAAGTGTCGCTGCAACTTGGCCATGTTCACTGAATTACACATGTGTTGTCAAAATGCATAACATCAAAGATTAATGGAAAAAAATTCCACCGCAGAAATAATTGGAAATAAAAGAAAAATAAACAACCTGTAGAATCGTTACACTGTAATATTTTTACATCCACCACTTGCTTCAGAAAATTTATTTGATTGAAATATATGGCGCTGTGCTTCCTGTTTAGTTACTTCATATTTCTATAGTTTTTTTTTTAAGTGATCCAAGCAATTTTGTTGCATGCCGAGTGATGCATTGAACTTTGTTTAGCGTTGGGTATGCAGCCTTGTCGGCCGCAACCATGCACATGACCTCTCAGATGCGGGTCTGGCGCGCTACAACAAGCCGTCTCCTACTGTCATGCAGTCACTTCAATCAACTCGCTACCACATGCTCCAGTACCTGATTCAGAAGGTACAGTATTTTGGTAAGTATCTGCATGGCGCGCTACAACAAGCCGTCTCCTACTGTCATGCAGTCACTTCAATCAACTCGCTACCACATGCTCCAGTACCTGATTCAGAAGGTACAGCATTTTGGTAAGTATCTGCATGGCGCTCTACAACAAGCCGTCTCCTACTGTCATGCAGTCACTTCAATCAACTCGCTACCACATGCTCCAGTACCTGATTCAGAAGGTACAGTACTTTGGTAAGTATCTGCATGGCGCGCTACAACAAGCCGTCTCCTACTGTCATGCAGTCACTTCAATCAACTCGCTACCACATGCTCCAGTACCTGATTCAGAAGGTACAGTATTTTGGTAAGTATCTGCATGCATTTCCTTGGGTTCACTGGCGTGTCGTTGAACGTGCGCGCTTCCTGGAGAACTGTGGTTTTCTCGATGTTCTGAAACGGGTTCCCACCACCTGAAACACAGAACACAGGTATCAGTAGTGCACTGTAATAACTTGGCTCTTCCCTGCACTCTTCCGCACGAGAGACACTTCCCTGCGACGACCAAACTCCCACGTCATTATTGCTTTGTGCGTAACTTCATAAGCCACAAGCAAAGCCACCAGCATGTTCAAATCACATAACATTTAGAAAAAAAGTAATTTGAAAAAAGATTTAGACTGCCATAGAGCAATGCACCATAATTCTAGCCAGTACAGAGCCAATCAAGCTAGGCGAACAATTGCAAAAGTGCATTTTATATTAAACAAAGGCGAACATGGCAGAACATGGGAGTGCAAAGGTTAAAATGTATTTCATCGTATTTATTAACAAAACTACACAAGAGACTACATAAAAACTTTGAAGCAATTTGAAACTTCTCTCGCTATTCCTGTGGTCCATCGTAATAAATATAATAGCGTGTCTGCCGAGTTGTACCGGCAAATCTTTGCACCTAATCATCAGTTCCAGCTTGATGACAAGTTTCCTCCGCTTTTTAAACAGAAGTGTGTTGCGTACACGATACTGTGACAAATCTTTCAGCCTACCCACTTTCTTTGATTCATTTCTGCAAAAACACATTAATTCACATACAGTGGAACCCCAGTGTTAAGAGCTCGCCCGGTCTCCAGGAATAACTTGGGGCAGTCAGTGAGGGATGGTATTCGTAGAGAATCTGGAGAGTTTCATACACTTTGACCCAGCCCAACTCCTACACATTACAATGGGTGTGATGTCAACTTGCAGAGGTGCACTGCTCGGAGTGCAGTGTTTGACAAGAGGAACGCATGTGCAACAAGTCATTTTTTAACTGATTACCCTCAAATTTTCCAATTTTTTTTACAGTGTTTTGCAGGGTTGCTCACAAGTGGGTGTTCAAAGAGATACAATCTTAATAAAGGGGTTGCAACAATAAGGTTCTACTGTATTATTCTCACACCCCTGAACCCACAACATCATTGAGCTGGCTACTATCCTATACTACTTTCAAAGATCCAGTTTGGGGCACTACGTTTGAAAATGATGGGTTAAAATTCTGTTATTATGGAATTTATGACCTGTTATGGATTTGTGACATTTTAAATGCTTCATGGAACAGAATACTTAAATGGAAACTGGTAATTTTTTGATGGTGAGTTGATTTTTTTATGAAGGTTTGTTTTAAGGTTTCACAGTTCAAGCTTTGCAGTTCTGTCGTATGGAGACTTCTTTAGACTCGTTCTTAACTTTATTTGAAAGGGTTACCCCACAATTTATCTGACCTGCACCGTTCTCCCACTACTGGGTTTGTAATATATTCGCTAAATACACAATTACAAGTCTAGAAAATGCTACTTCTACATATTGGAAATAGGGCATACCATTTTTGAAAAATTGTATTTTTTAAACATGACGAAACAAATTACTACATAAAAAACTACAATAATTTGAATATGCACTATTTTGTATTTATTTAGTTTAAAACGCAGTTCATAAATACACACGTAATGTAAGGCTCTGATTCACCTATTACGCAGAAATTCTTCATTTTTGTGTCATCATTTCGGTAATCATTAAGTTTAGGGGCTTTTCTAAAAAACACAAAAAAAATTCAAAATTAAGATATATTTCTACTCTACTAATCACGTAAAACACGAATATACTAGGGGCGTAGCTTTAAAATAAGTACAACATATTTAAGAAAAATTGAACAAAATTGGGAAATGAGCAGTATAAGCCCGTTTGTTTACATTTCTGAACAAAACGTCCTAGACCAACAAAAGTTGCATTAATGGGTTCTGCACAGCTTACCTTGTTCATATTCAAGAGGGCGTAATGTTAAAATAAGTAGAACATATTTTAAAAACTTGCAAAATATGTTTGTTTATGTCTATTAACGTCAGAGGAATTATACCAGCCCCCTACCTAGGTGAGACAAATTTACATTCTTCTGGTGTGTTGTACGGTTCCTTTAAATCCCTACAATCCTACATTTGTAGTTTGGTGTAAAATCCTACATTCGTAGTTTAGTGTAAAACCCTACTATCCTAGGTTAGTGTAAAACCCTACAATCCTAGGTTAGTTTAAAAATGTAAAATAGTGATTCACCCATCATGGGGTTAGGTTCTGTTAGGTTAGGTGGGCACATATTACAAAATTAGTCGGATGGTAATGCCCCTCGTATATTCGTGTTCTGCATCATTAGTGGGGTGGAAATATACCATTTTCCGTGAATTTATTTGTTTTTTACAGAAAAGCCCCTAAACTTAATAATTACCAATCTAATTTTCACTGTGTGATATTTCCTGCTTGCAAAAAAGCTGAATCTTATTGATATAACACAAATATTTTCCTGACTTTTTGCAAATTGCAGATAACACACTATTAAAATTAAGCACAAAAATATCAAACTTGTAAAAAAATTTTTCCTTTGTTTATTTGCAGCTGTTTGTTTACATTTTACAGGGGCAGTTGTGTTGTCAGAAGTTTGGTTTGTTTATAATTATTTGCCGCAGGTTTGTTATGTTATTAATGTCTGTTTATTAATTTCATTACTACAAATTACGTATTTTTTCCATATAGCTGCTTTTGAGAGGATATTTTTTGTTATTGTGTCATTGGACAGTGCCTTGTTTTGTCCAGCGTATTTTGCATCTAGGATATTAGGAGTCCTAATGGTCTAGTGCATGTGTCCTATGCCTTACTGTGCTATCAGGGTTATGTTTTATGTTTGATACGTATTCTATCTAATGGTGCACAGTAATACTTACTATGAAATTGCTGTGTGCAATATTTTCAGACACCAGTGTTGATATGTTTCCTCTATATACTTAATCAACCACACCATAATATATTCCCTCTCTACGCGTTACAATCACCATATATATTGTGCCCTCACGCAACAAAACAGAAGCACAAACGCTCTTAAAAAGTTGTGTGTGTCTCTCCGAAGCTTCCTCATCTCACTTTCTTCCTTTTTTTTCTCTTAAAAACGATTTGTAAAATGTGAATTTATTCATACTACCACTTTGCCAATACAAAATTAGTGCAACACCCTACACAATATGAATTCCGATCTTTCTAAACTTTTTAACTTTACATTCAAAAGGGATCAAAAACAGAAATTATTACATCATCTGAATCATACAAAAAAAGAGAGCAAAGCAAACAAATTTTTCTGCCCCCCTATGACCCCACACATGAGTGAGTGAAGAGATTTGGGCGGCTCTTAACATTGAGATCTCAAGAGCCGATGAGGGTGAAACAAGGTGAGTATGGAGCAGCGCCGAAATGAAAGAGGAAACGGGATATCCCCAGGAAAACCCGCCGACGAGCGGCATCGCCTGGCACAATTCCACATGCGGAATTCCGGAAGCAACCCCGCCGGTAATCAAACCCGGTTCGCCTAGGTGGAAGGCGAGTACTGTAACCACTACACTACCGCGGCCTCCCCAAGCACATGCATTAATTCGAAATCCAAATGAATGGTAGCTAAACCTCGTCAGACAATACTGACAGTCAGAGCTGAATATTTTATCTGCTCAACTGCGGCTGAGTTGTAACTCATGCTACAAAACGTCTGGACGTGGTAAATGTGGCTCTAAATTTCAAGCCCACGCAGACTAATGCGAGATGTGTTCCTAGAGTGAAGAGGTACAGCATTAAAATGCGAAAATAAAAATTCAATTGGTAATAAACTAAACTAATAGCTCACAGGGACTAGTCTGAAATATATTAATGATGCTTTATTCTCTGCTGTTGCACACAACTCCCGTCCACAACAACAATGCAACACTCTTTAACATCATGATGTTTCAAAACAGACGGACCCACAGTCTCGAATATTGGACTACACGAATCGGTTAGACAATTTATAAAACATCTATAAGTGTGTGCAAAGTTACCATCTTCTTCCTCCTTCTTATCGCGTTTGAAGGCATTCATTTTCTTCAGTATTTATTTATAATTGTTCCACTTGATATAAATACGATAAACGTGTAACCTCCTTACACGTCACCTTTAAAAAATATAAACAAATAATTCAAGTCATAGAACACAGAGAATAGAGCGATGAAAGACGAATCTATGGAGCTCAGAGAGGTCATCTAGAAAGATTGATTCCTAAAGGTCATTTCACACGATGAAATATATACTGAATTAAATTCCTGGAATTAAGTTTATTGAACTCAACAATTTTACTTAGTAAGACATTTAATCTACGAAAACCCAATTATCACAAGAAAGCATCTAAAACGTATTGGCAATATGTGCAAAATTCGCATGCAAACTCTGCTTAACCATCTCTACATGGCCTCCATTCCTGCCAATAGCACTATCACAGCAAATAAGTACACAGAAACGAGCCTACGTTACGCTTCCTATGTTGTGAGTGTACCCATTATCTATGGTTACATAGGTGAGTTTATGATCGCCTAGCTTAATCATGTAATATGGTCCGAGTTGTGGGAAGATCACAGGTGGCATTTGTCACTCGTATTTGAACGCCTTGCAATTATCCATCTTGCTTCTGCAAACAAAGAGGGTCACCTAGGCAAAGCATGTACCCAATTTTTGGGCACCTAGCAGATGAAAAAGATAACCACCCCACTTCAGAACATTAGATCCTAATTGATTATTATCTGCAACCTGCAATCTGTAAACAGTTACGTACATTTTTTCAGCTTAGTGAACTTGTCATGTGAATACTTTCAAAATGTTGCAATAATTACTGCTCCACTTACTAATCTACTTTCACCTTTACAGAAATGCAAATGGACAGAGGAACATTCAGAAAGATTCGAAAAGTCGAAAGCCAGCTTCTGCAACTGCCCTGCACTTTCATAGCACGACCTGAGCTTAAAATCTGATGCGAGTGAGTACGGGATCGGTGCTATATTATACTATATCAGTAATGATGGCAACAAGTGCATTGTTGATTACAATAGCACCAAGTTCAGCCCTGTAGAACACCATTATGATGCGAATAAATGAGAGTGCCTTGACGTAGCTTAGTCGGTTAAGAGGTGCATGCAGTTTGCGGAATGTCGCTTCGCACTGCTTCCAGATAATAGGTGTCTAGTCTGGCTTCACAACACCAAGGAAGTTCACTGCAAGCTTATGCACTGGGCCCTATCTACACATTCATTTGGCTTCGAAGTACAGTGTGTGTCGGGGCTGGAATACCAGCAGGCCAGCGTGCTTCTAATGATGCCATGTGTTACAGTAGCATGCGATGAGGAGGTGTTGGTGGCCATTATACCCCACCCCCCTAACAAAGCCTTAACACCCAGCTGACAGCTACTTCCCCGAACGCCACTTTCACTCACATTTACACGTGTGTGATCGGAGCCATGGGTGGCATCGTCTGAGACAGGCATCATGATGCAGGGTGTAACCACATTGGGTGTCGCTGATGCTGGCGCAGCTGATTGTGGTATGTTGGTGGCAAGGCCACTGGGAGTGCCCATTGGTGATATGTTGTCTGCGGGCCCCAGGGGCATCGTGATGCAGAGCGTTGTAGGATGAAGCAGGTTACGAAGGACTCAGGCACACAGCATTTAAGTCGGTTGCAATGGAGGGGGTAGTTTTGTTGGTAGGTTGGCACTGGGTGGCGCTTCTGGGGCGTTACACAATCATCTGCAAACAATCTTATTTTTCCCCAAGTCAACAAACCAATGTCATTTACCATAATTTTAAACAACAAAAGGCCCAGCACGCTTCCTTGCGGCATCCCTGACGTAACCACTCCTTCCTTCGATATTGCCTTTGTTACTTTCACCCTTTGTCTTGGCCCAATGAGAAAGTCACAGAACAGGGAGTTTCCAATCCATTCCACTACCCACTTGTCCGATATTAGCTCATTCACTTTCTTTATCAAAGTCCCATGAAGTAAGTGTTTCACTATGTGAAAATAATTTTGATGTCATTGGTGAAATGTGTAATTTCTTATCTCTCAAGATTAATTGTTTTATTTTCATTTATTTTCAAAGAATTTGAGATATTAGTGTCGTATATTTCCAAATGTTTTGTTTTTAAGGTAGACAACAGTTTGTTTACTATGGAACACATTCCCAAATCTGATGTTGCCAGAATTACATACTTTGTTGGCGTTGGAACAGCAGTGTTTAAGGCGCCAAAATGATTTGCGAGGGAAAGTGCCGTTGCACGAGTAGTGTGTGTTTTATTATGTGCCGATTTTATTAATATTAGTGTTGTGTACATGTGAGAATTCATGATAGGGGTGGAAAGATAGAACTGTGAGGTGGAAGGTATTGAGGACGCACGGTTGTCGAGTTGCTGCATGGAAACATGGGGCCACAGTTGATGTTAACCACAAAGGACTGCATGCAGGAGTCACGACTAAGAGAAAATTTCGTGAACAAGGGTATTGATGGCTGCACTTTTTATGGTGGCAAGAATTCCGGAATCAAGAGACAGTGTGATCAGTTTCAACTGATATATAAAACGTGAGTTTCTAAAAATGTGCTTCTATTTACAACGCCCCGTACATGCATGTATGATTACCAAATGTGACTTTTGGCCTCAGAACGATACTGTAACCTTATTCAAACACTGAAACAATATAAACAAATATAGCATGTGGTCAGAGAGAGAGAGCTCTGGTAACTTTGTGCTCTCTCTGTTCTCTTACTCTTTTATGCTCTTTCCATTGAATTGGTGAGGCTGTTTAATTAAACCACGTGCTCAGTTGATTGGCATCTCATCATTTGACACCTGAAAACTGGGGTGTGCCATCTGGTCTTGCTTCTACACATAATGCACTGAACTAGAAATCACTAGCCCCATGTCCTGCTGTGATTACCAATGACATTGCATGACTTCTTCTAGACTGTAGTTGTAACTAAAATTCACAGCAGATATTTGTCTCATGCCGACAGTTTTCATTTGATGTGGTTTTAATATCCAGTAGCAGATGTTAGTCAGTTTTCCCATTTCTGTCTTGGGAAACCAAAGGAATTTCTCACACTACCCAGAATAACTTTTACCATAATACAATATTTACACTTGTAGAATAATATGGCCTAGAAGTAATTTCTCGATAGCTAGTTATCAATAACATCAAAACAAAGTCCTTGCCAAGCATGGAATTGCAATTCCACTAAAGATAACAGAATTTGTGTTGGGAAATTGTTATATAATTACCCCTTGACTTTATTGGCCACAAAAATGGGTTCTCGCCGATTTTATATATGGGACACTCGCAAAATGTTTGGTACTGCTTACCGGTTTTTTTTTTTTTTTTTTGTATTTGTTCAGGTTCCAGAATAATAAAAACCCTTGCTTGTTAGTGCAGTAAGTTACAAACAGTTTTATCATTTGTTTTTCTGAGTGAAATGAGCTTTTGTTCCAGAAATGAGAGTGAAATTTTCCATTCACCAAAACGGAGCAGAGTGAATGGTGAAGATTCACCAGTGAAGAGTAAAGAGAGGAGTGGGAAATGCTTCCAGGCTAAAAGTAGCGCCAAGTGTTCACTGCTGTCTATTTTGGACGATGAAGACGAGGCGCAAACGCCCGTCGTCCGTGCGGAGAGACGGGGGCATACTTGGAAAGTGAAAAGTATCGAGGAGTTCAACCGAAGTGAAAATGCCAGAGGCAGGCGTAAATCTTTGGGCATGTTGCGAGAAACGGCGATGTCGTCCAACTCTCGCCGGCGACAGTTTGGCAGAGTTCTGCCCAAAATGTACGGCAGTGCAAGGCAGTGTCTGGACTTTGGTAACTCTCTCGACGCTCCTCTCAAAGATCCTCCCAAAGTCAGCGTTTCGAACGTCGACTTCACCGACGACGACGACAAGGAGAACATCGACTCGGAGGCCATGCAGTGCAGCAGTAGTCAGCTCAACATCGAAGGCATAATAGAGTCCCTGGGCGACGTGGATTACTCTCCTATCAAGCCGGTCTCCGTCGCAGGAACAGCTCCACAACACGAGTTGTTCGAAGACGAACGTGCTGGGACTTGCACGTCTCCCACAGCGCCTCTGCCCGCTGCAGACAGTGAAGATAGGTGCAATGTTGACGAGGAACCACATCAGATAGGGTAAGGTCACTCACATTTTTTCCGGCTGTCAGTTTTGTATATAGTCTGTGTGTAATGTGGATGATGACTTTGAGTTGATGTGTGTTTTTCTTGAGACCCTTCTTGTTTACAGTGTTCGTTACAGTNTAGTCTGTGTAATGTGGATGATGACTTTGAGTTGATGTGTGTTTTTCTTGAGACCCTTCTTGTTTACAGTGTTCGTTACAGTAGCACAGGGAGTTCTGCAGTAAAGTTTCCTTCTCTGATAATGTCTTTATAAAAATAGTTGTTGTAAGTTTTCTTCTTTTATGTGGTGACCTATAAAGGCATCCTAATAGCAGTTGTTACGTTGCTATAGGCTGTTGATGGTAAAGTGAGCAGTTTGAGGCCCTAGTTACTTTTCTCCTATCAGCCTGTTCTTATCCTTCCTAGCCTTCTACCGCTTTTTGAACTAAATATTGCCGTGTAAGCAATAAGCACTGTGTATATATTTCACTTGACTCAAAAGTTGACGTCTAACGCTACATCATCATATATTTATTGACTATTATTTCAAATAGGAGAGCTTCAAAGAGTGCTCACTTTACGGTGAATAGCCNGCCTCTTTTTGAACTAAATATTGCTGTGTAAGCAATAAGCACTGTGTATATTTTCACTTGACTCAAAAGTTGACGTCTAATGCTACATCATCATATATTTATTGACTATTATTTCAAATAGGAGAGCTTCAAAGAGTGCTCACTTTACGGTGAATAGCCCATAAGTTGTAATAGTCAAACATATCACAGAAATTAGTTTCTTGTAACTTATTTTGAAAGTGATTATTGTATTGTGGTAGGTGCTCCAGTATGTAGTAAACAGCCTATGTTTTAAACAGAAAAGAAGTGGGTTTGGTTGTTGTACCTTTATTTTAGAGGCAGTATTTCGTACTCCTACTAAATTACGTGCCCAAATTACTTGTGTAGAAACTAATTTCTCCTGGAAACCAAAGTAAAATATTGCAGGGATACTGTTATTTACAAGATTGTTCTATAGTCAGGTGATTATTAGGGTTGTGCAAATATTGGATATTCTAAAACAGTAATGAAAAATCAGAGTCTTTATTTTCAGAAATTGCTGAATTTCTAAAAAAAAAAAAAAAATTAATATTTTTGTTAAACATTTGATATGCTGAGCTATCACAAAATTACTTTTCATTTTTGTTTTGAGTTTAAAAAATTTCAAACCTTTTTTAATTCGGTTTTATGACACTAGTAAATTCAGTATGTAATTTTTCGCGTGGTTTGGGCGGGTGTGTGGTTTAGTAAAGGTGTGGAACTGTACATAAGGAAGTACCTGCTCGTAGAGGCACGGTGTTGCATCATGTTTTACGGAGATTGCTACACGACCATAAAAGCTGCGAAAATCAAGCAATTTGAAGTGGTCAGGGAAAATCGGGAAAAGGTTGGGGTAATGGGTTACAGATGCTGAAAAATCAAGTCCTGGAATACGGTGTAATGTAATAAATTTTATGCGTGGCCAATTATTCTCAGTGGAAGCCCAAGGAGTTTGTCATATATCCGATGAGGACATGAAAAAAAATTTGTTTGGTATCATTCCAATAACTGTGGCATTTTTGTACAGTACTTTTATTGAATGCCGTAACAGACTGAGGTGTTTTTTTTTTTGCTGGAAAACCTGGTCTGTTCAAAAACCAGTAGTTCTCTGGGGTAGTTACATTGTAAGCAAAACATACATATTGGTTTTTCCCACAATTTTGTAATCCCAGTAGCACACTTGACTGGCAGGCGTGCGGACAACCACAAAGACTCTTTGTAAAATGTATCGCAATGGTACTGGCAGCGGTACTCTTCAGGTAATCAACGTCCTAAAATGTTGATGTTGTAGGTTCCCAAACCCGGCGGGCAGCAACAAGTGTTGGATGAACGCGACGCTGCAGTCGGTGCTGGGACTGGAGCCGCTGGTGAGGGATGTGGGGCGCTCCTTCCTGCAGCTTGAGGCGCACATGCGCGCCACGGGCACGGCCAAGGTCCTCAACGCCTTCCTGCTGCTCGTCCGCTCCCGCCTCAAGGGCAAGATGCCCGTCGTCAGGTCGTCCCTGCTGTGAGTGCCTCTGTCGCTGCTTAGTCGCGTGCCACGCCCATGTGGGCACGATACTGTTTTCTTGTACGATTGATGTCCTTGTAATATTAATTAGAGCCCCTGTTAAGTTTAGTATTTTGTTGTATTGTTTTATGTAATAGTTTCTCTTTAACTTTGAAGTGCTTCACAAAGTTGGTATTTTTATAGACTATATTTTCTGTAAGAATAACCCTCTTTGTAATGTTAGACAGTTCCAGTGAAGCAAACTGTTAAATTGTGAAGGCTCAGTCTTTTAAGTGGCCCAGTTTTAGCTTTTCAAGTTGTTTTACCATAGTTTTAGTATTTGATAATCCCTATGTACCTGTAGTTGAAAACCAACAGTAGGTCTTATATATTTTTATTGTGCAGTTTATTAAAGTTTTCTGTCCGTTTATTACGATGCGCAGTAACTATGTTGTGAAGAAATTTTGTAAATGTTCAATTTGTATTGGTTGTGCTCGGTTTTTAACTGAGTTGCTCTACTGTTGTGGCTCAGGTTGTCACATGTGCGTCTTTGCCAGTGTGGGATTGCTAGATAAAGTGGTCGTGTGTGAGATGTTCTTCATTTTTTAAATGTATTATGCGCTTTGGTGAAACCTCAATTTATCATCTTCATTTATATTTCTTTGTTATGTCCTTCGTTTATTCTTTATAGTCCAGAGAAACATATATATCGTACTACTGAATAAAGCACCAGACACATTTGCATGGAGTTGCGCAAGTGTTAGAAGCCGAAAGGAAAAGATTTTTTTAATATATTAAGCTGGTCACTGTATAAAAAATGTGTACAGCATATTTCAGTTTATTACATACTGTATTTGTCATGCGGTATCAAACAAGTGCCAGTTTAGAATCTTTTTATGTTACATATATAACTGCTGTGGTTATTAAATGATGAGAATCGAAAGAGTTTGTAATACAGAATTAAAGGGAAAATGTTGGAATTGAATCGGTAATCAGATTAAACATGGTTGCCACTCGTCTGGAAAACGGAAATATCGGGAAATTCTGTGATACGCGTGCTATGTTTAGCAGGTCTATCGTCAGTCACGCACTGCTACCAGAATAGTATAAAAGTGTTTTGATGATTGTGGACAAAATGCTTGCTCATTTTCCTTTTCAATTTATGCGCGAGCAGGTTTGTAAGATTAGAAAAGTATTTTGGTGTAAAAGTGTGTTATAATGCAAAGGCATCAATCCTTTCAGAAAAAAATTAGCAAAAGGTCAGGGGAAAAAATATTTTTGTCTGGAAATCAGAGAAATGTCAGGGAATTTTCCAATGGAAAGAAGGTGACAATCCTGTATAAATATAAAATCAACCCTTTATTTTTTTTTTAATTACCTGAGGCCGGTATTCCAGAACGTATAGTTTGACATTACGTATGTGCTACCATCTCGGGCGATAGAAAAGCCGTGACTGATCCTTAACTCGCGGAACATATATCTGAACGTGTTTCCTCTGTGTCCTGAGATGGCATTGGATGTGTCGCGGTTTGTTACTCGCAGCACCGTGCGATGCTATAAACAAATGAAAGTGACACTGGTGTTTATTGCAATAGCTTTTGCAAAAATAAATACTTGCACTGTTTATTTATTAAGTTATCTGTAGGGCTGGCAGTTATTACAGACTTGAAATAACTGCAAAGAGTAAGAAAAACAATAAATATTGTTATTGTCGGGCGTGATATATTTATTTTGTTCTTTATTGCGTGACAACTTATGGAACATGTTATGATAGGTTTTGTGTTTGTAATGTGGAAATTATAGACATCAATTTTAAATGGTGCACATGCATTTGAACAGCAGGATTGCAACTTTCTGTTTTAATGGTCGTACTAATAAATAAATCTGCGCTATTGAGCGGTCCTGCAAAGCTCAGCTGTATTGTATTGCTGAAGCAGGTGTCTGACAACTAAAAGGGATAAAGTGGCACGCCGATCAAGCTCATAACCCCAATGCGAAAACACTGAACAAGACTGCAGTCTTTCATTAATTTGTGCTGTATGTAGCATGGGAACTCTACATAACCTTATTTTAGGTCCTGGTAATAAAAATTAATCAATTTGTACTACATACATCAGTTTATTTGTAGTATTATTTTATGAGTTGTACTAGCTGGAATTAAGCATTTTTTGCAGTTTGTTGAGCCGTGGCAAAGTTCAAATCACAGATACGCCAAGGCAAATTTATTCGTTGTGTTTCATACCTGCAGGGAAACGTTACAAAGTTGTGATATACACATACATACGTGACCTTTAAAACATTACTACAGTCGAAACAGCCATTCGCGGTTAAAAGTTGTAAATGATGTTATTGCATTTTTCTCTGTCACTAATGAAACCAAGGTTACCCCATGGGTAAACGCCATTTCGTTCGCACGCAAATCACTTTCGCAATTGACTCGACACTCGCTGAAAGCCCACTAAAACGTTGGAACATTAGAAACACAACTTTGTAACTCGTGCAAATAGTTTAAAATACAACATATACAATATCTATAACGTTATTTTGAGTTTCCCCAGGGAGAAAAAGTACTCCCCAGCATCCAGCGTCAACAAACAAGCCATGTTTTCAGTCGTGCCAATGTAGTGTCCAAGTTTTAACTCTTCTCGCCGCCGAGGATGTAGTAGACGGGCACACAAATATTTTTTTGCACACACGTTATACTATTTTCTTTTGCAATGTAAAATCTTTAAATGAAAAGAGAAAAAAGCAAAATGTCTTTTGCACGTGAATAGTTGGTTTTGTTGAATCAATTCTGAGAGATGTATTACCAATTTAAAAAAAAACCCTATTTTCAAATAATCTCCATTATATCGTACTGTATTGTAATATCTAGCGCAAATACGTGTGAAACGCGTACGTAGCAGCCAAACACATTGCCAGTTGCACTACCACACCGGGGGAAGCTGAATTAATGACATATATATATATATATATAGACACACACACACATTCAGCTGTTAAGTGTTTTGCATTGTTTGTAATGATGAAAGCTTCTAAAACATGTCGTAACTTTTATTTGCAAAACAACTGAATTGTGCTGGTTTCCTAATATTTAGATAAATAATTACATAGCAACGCATTGTATTATTTATGGATGTTCGTCACACTAACGGCTTCGGCAAAATGATACACGTTCTGCGCATGCGTAGGTTTCGTTCACACCAAGGATAAATTACCCAAATCGGAGCCCTAAGATGAAGGCTTCGGCAGTGGCTTAACTAAGGCCGTAGCCGGCGTTATAACCTTGTGGAATATTGATTAGACGTGGACATTGCTTATGTTTTACCAAAAGCCTTATAAAAATATTCTGGAATACTGGCCCAAGTGTATGACTACTTTCCTCCACAGGGCGTTGTCGCGGACGCTGGGGTTCCTGGACAGAGTGTTCCTGGGGAAGTGCCAACAGGACGCCGCAGAGTTCCTTGTGAGGCTGCTCGACTGCTTCCGTGACGAGTTTGAGAAGGCTATCACTGCGGAGCAGCAGATACAAATGGAGAAGATATCATTGGAGGACTTGGTGGCCGATGAGGACAAACCTAGGATGTCTAACCCCGTCGTTGACAACGTTGGGTTCACTCTCAAGGAGACTTCGTGTTGCACAAGGTGAGGATTGTCGAGCTGTACGTGATCAAACCCAGCAACTGATAATTATTTAAGTACCGTCACGTATGTTTTACAGAAACCTGCTCTTAATATACAAATTCAGGTATTCAAGATGAGTAAAAACCAGTGGTGTAGCATTATAAAATGCCCAGATGCCTTCTGTTTCCTAGAAAATTATTTTAAAAATCCATAAATCTGTATTTTAAGATGCAAGTAGTGCATTAACTTTGATATTTGCCATAGTTATGTGTGGTGCTCAATTCCGGCAGCAAAGTCTTTCACTTATATACTTGCTGCCCTTTCCTGACCCGAGATGACAGGCTGGTGTTTGGTCCTGGTATCTGTGGGGTATATTGCGGAGAGCGAGTAGAGAACTAGTTGTGCAGACCAGCCTTCTTGTAAAATTATTTGCCATTTTTGTTTCAGTTTCTTAAAATCCATGAAATTATTTCACATCTTCATTTAGTTCAATAAAACGTTACATTTACACAATCCTAATTGAAACAGAGTGAAATGTGTACAGATACTGGGGAGCATGTGTTTGTTCCTCAGTGGGATTGTGGGTTAGCTGAGGAAGTGGCGGTTGTGCAGGTGCGGNAGATACTGGGGAGCATGTGTTTGTTCCTCAGTGGGATTGTGGGTTAGCTGAGGAAGTGGCGGTTGTGCAGGTGCGGAGAGAGTGCGGACAAGAGGCAGGAGCACCTGGTGTTGTTCGTGGACATCCCAGGACGACGGGACGAGGGCAGAAGCCCCTGCCTGCAGGACGCCATCGATGATTACATGAAGGCGGACACGAGGGAGCTGACGTGCGGCAGGTGCGGCAACCACGAGAGGAGCGTCCTCACCTCCGTCCACAAGCTGCCCAGGTGTGCTGTCCTTACTTCTGGTGTGTGCGTGCGCCGTGTTGTATTGTTGAACAGAGGACAGCGACAGTGTTACTGTGCTTGCCCGTCAGGTGTCTCATCGTCCAGGTGAAGAGGTACACCGTGCAGAATTCCAAAGCTGAGAAGCTCGCGGATGCACTAACGATCCCGCTGGTTTTCTCCTTGAAGAAGCACGTCGCCAGTGACGCTGTGCTTCCGTCCTTGCTGAAGCCAGAGTTCTCAAACAACAACTGGTGAGTGGCTGTAAACTACGCGGCCCACTAAACTTTGTTTCACTGACTTTTCCTTTTAATATGTTGCATTTAGTAAAAAGGGTTTTACCATTGTTTTCGTAAGAAAATAGGGACAAAATTATATGGTGTAGAATTCCATATGTTTACTGTTACGAGAGAGTGACGTGTTTCAGCATGTACAATGCCAGTGTCATACTCGTAGAACAAGACTACNATATGTTTACTGTTACGAGAGAGTGACGTGTTTCAGCATGTACAATGCCAGTGTCATACTCGTAGAACAAGACTACTATAACTCTAAAGGTACTTATTGTATTACGGCAGTTTAGCTTTCTGTATTCTTTGGAATTCAAAAATAGTGGAAAGACAGGTAGTTGTGTAGTTGTGAACACATTTGATAATTCCTCATACTTCAATTTCCAGCTCCAATGAGGAAGAGTCGATGATACAGTGTGACGTCCCTGTTGACGTTGAGTCTGACTGCGACGACGAGGACAAGGATTTGCAGGTATCGTGTTGTATTCAGTTATAGNACGAGGACAAGGATTTGCAGGTATCGTGTTGTATTCAGTTATTGTTCTTCAGTTGTATTAATATTTGTAAAGAAATCTTAACTTGAGTTTTGTGTACTTGATATAAGGGTATCGGATTATTTTTCTATTCTGTTTGCAACATGCTGTTTTGAGCTCTCTTAAAAAGTGAGTTATGTCTCACCTATTCCAACAAATATTTAAAAAATTATTTTGTCAACGTGATGTTAATTTTTTTGTTAACTTAACTCACATTTGTAAATTATGTCTGCCTGTTTTCTTCTTTTATTTTCTCCTTGATTTCAGTATACTTCCTAGATATACTTCAATAGTACCGTCTAGTTCTGTGTCTAGTCAAAAAACACTGACTATCACTTGCTGCTAAAGATANCTAGATATACTTCAATAGTACCGTCTAGTTCTGTGTCTAGTCAAAAAACACTGACTATCACTTGCTGCTAAAGATAAAATGTTGACATCAAAATATTTAGTAAGTGAAAATAAGAACCCCAAGTTATCTGGAAGTAAAAAATTGGTATAAAACATATCATGTGGATAAATATAATAGATAGTTGGCTGGGGTGTGCTGTAATTGCCATCACTGATGAGCGTAGAGTGGTCGCCGTGTACCACTCGTGTTGCCAAGTCAGCTGCTGTCTGCGGTGCAGTGTNCCATCACTGATGAGCGTAGAGTGGTCGCCGTGTACCACTCGTGTTGCCAAGTCAGCTGCTGTCTGCGGTGCAGTGTGAGTGAGTGTTGTGGATGGTTGTGGACCGCAGGAGGCTGTCCGTCAGAGTCTGCTGCTGCATGGAGTNGTGCAGTGTGAGTGAGTGTTGTGGATGGTTGTGGACCGCAGGAGGCTGTCCGTCAGAGTCTGCTGCTGCATGGAGTACAGGAACAAAGGCTTGACTGCGCCGAGCGCAGCGCGGACGAGCAGTCGCAAGCAGAAGACTTGCCGCCCGCTGTGGCGGTCACCACGCAGGTTGGTGTGCGTCATCTCGTGAACATCCCTACCACAAGTAGGCTCGTGCATGTATTCTGTACTTTAAAAATATTTATTGTCCGTTACTTTGAAATCAGTCATGCTTCAACAGAGAATTTTCTAGTTCAAAGAATATTCATCTACTTATCAGCTTTTCTTTCAGTTGGCTTAACAGTGAAAATTTTGTTTGCATAACCAGTGGTAGGCCTCTATGTAACTAAAATACTAATTACATAAAAAAGTGAACTTCAAATTTGGGGGAACCTCTGGATTGAATATCATATTCACCAGTGTTCCACCCTCCCCCTTTGTAATGCATGCAATGCATCATACATTTCATATGTCTTCCCAGGGAAAGAATTTGTGTCTTGATGAACAGCTGTGTTGTTCAAGCTATACATATGTTAAAACTAAATGTGGCACGTGCTATACCACATTTGCTTGAAATAAATGCCCCCAATTTATTTTCGAACTAAGCTACTGTCGCACATTCTCTTCAGATACACCAAAGTGTCTTGAAGCATCACTGTTGTTACAACCATGAACTTAGAATTAGAGTCGTGTTTGCCCTACTTTCTTTTTACTTAAAACTTGGTGTTATTCCGTTCCTAACATGATTCATTTAGCCTGAATTAGCAGACCATTAACAAAAACACGTGTTTCCTGACAAGATGATCTTCATGGGATAATATGCATAGTAAAATCTGTGCAACGCTTTGTGGATACTAGACGAGACAATCGTTGCTGTGCAGGCGGCAAAGTGGAGAAATAGTGTACTTTGTTAATCATTACGTGGAGCATGTTTGTAAATGCTGTACCCCAATTTTGGGTTCCACATCTTCGGTTTATACCAAAATGAATAGTTATTCAATCAGCTATAAACTTAAATGAACTCCACTTCTTCCCTCGTACATTTGTCGTTGCATCGACTCTAAGCCTACCCATTTATTATTCCAGCTACCACATCATGTGTTTTTTTTTATTTATGTATAGGTATTTTTTTTATCTGATGTAAAATTTTACAGATAACTGATAAGTGACTTAGGTAGCGATGTACAGCACTGCACTAACATAAACAGTGTGCTGGGAATGGCTGCCAAAATAGTCCATTTAAACTATATTCTTGAATGCAAGATGAATTTGAAATGTATCCTTGCAACGATAGAAAAAACCTAATCTTGTATTCAAGTAAATACAAGCACGTGGTTTTACAAACATTTTTCCCAACTAATACAGTTAGGCTGGAAATGTTGATAAGGAAATGCTACTTTCTCTTTGCGCATGTCTGCTTGCAGGAAAACACCAGCTCTTCTGCTCCCGAGAGTGTGGATTCCAATCTGGACGAGTTCAGCTACGGCCTGGTGGGCGCCGTATCCCACTACGGACTGTCCCCAAACTCAGGTAGTCGACTACGTTTGTTGACCTCGTCAAATTTCAAAGTACCTTGATTCATGTGGACCCAAGTTGTTATTTAATCTTATAGCCCGTTCAAAATCGACATTCAAGGTTGCAAAAATTCGCATAGAGCTAAAAATTGGTACGAATGTCGGGAACACCATTATAAAGGATCCCACATCTGCAAAAAAATTTATTCANATCGATCCCACATCTGCAAAAAAATTTATTCAAGGTCAAAGTTTGCAAATATGGGTTTTTTGCATTTTTCAGCCAAACGGTAAGTTTTATCATACAAATAGGTCAGACAAACATTGTAGATCATGCAATTATCTATAACAATTGTTCTTACACTTTGTTTCCTAAGAGTCACCATTTCTGAGATATAACAATTCAAAAAGTTGTGTTCTTCATAATATGCACACGTTTCCACGCCACCTGTGAGGCAGTGAGTGTACTTGGCGCGTTTGTTTTAAACGTGATTTCCCCGGTAGGCCTATTCCACGATCTATTGTGGTCCTGTTTAATCCAATAATATGTAATAATAAAAAATTGTATTATTGGAAATGATGAAAGCGGTGTGAATTCTGAGTAATTGGGGAAATTTATTCGTCTGATTCATAATCATCTAATGGAACTTCAAGTGTAACTTCTTCTTCTTCTTCTTCTTCTTCCTGGGTACAAGTAAATGGTCCTAACAGCGATGCATCAGATGTGTCCTCGCTGATATCGTAAGAATCCTCTTCTGATGGCGATTCAACATTGGAGCACGACTGGCCTTGACAACTGGTACATGCTAATGAACAAAACAATCCAATTTTTTTGCAGCCGCATTTAGCATTACATCCCTTTTTACAATTGCAAAAAATTGTATTGAGGAGTTTTTCCGGTGCAGGTGGGAGCAAAGTCTGGATTGGTTCCAATGTATTGTCAATTAACTTCCAACCCCAGTCTTCTGGGTCCAGTTGATTACCAAGCCACACTTGAACTTGATAATATACCCGAAATAGATGCTGATGAGCAGAAGCAGAGGTTGGAGGAAGGCAAGCTAATTGCACTCGTTTTTTGTTACGAGTATTTTTTACAAAACATAAGTATCGAAACTTATCTAAGCAGGTAATTGTTTTTGGAGCTCCGTATACAGAAAGAAGAAAACGAATTCCGTTGGTGATTACATCTTGTGGAGTAGAGTTACTCTCTTTAAAAACTTCAGCACAATTAACGAAATATTGTTTTTCAAAGAATTTAAAAACTGTTGTTTTACCCCTCCTGAAAAATGCTGATGTCGTATCGCAGCCAGTTATTGCGTGTAAAAATAGTATGTGATTTTGACATTTTGCAAAAGCTGATAAACTTTTGGATGAATATATTTCCGACTGCTGTTGAGCTTTCCCAGGTTTTAAGAAATAAATAATTTGTTCGGTTGGAGTTCGAGCAGTAAGTAATACCAATAAATCAATGTCTTCACCAACAACAATAGTTGTATTTGTTGAGTTGAATTGTTCTATTGCTGTTTCAATTATCAGGACATCAGCGTCATTATCAGCTTGTTTGACAAAAATATTTTCAGTGGTAAATTTTTCTTTCAACATTGAAATGAACCGAGACTTGTTGTGAGTATTTGCAAGAAATTTTTGTTGGCTTGTGGGAACTGTCATAAATTGATCAAATATGACATCAGAAGATGAAGATGTTGTAGTACGACGACGTTGTTCTGCGGCTTTAATATTTTTCTTACAATCGGTATAGCCATCGAATACTACAGTCACTCTATGGCCAAAATGTTTACGTACATACTGAACGTATTTATATAAAATAACGTTAAATGTTTCTTCGCGATCCCACACAACGCGGTGTAACAGATGTCCTCCATCGATGATGTACGTAACATTAATGTTGTTAATATCAATGTTTACTGTTTGAAAACAATCGTAAATGGCTGACTTTTGTGTTTTACGCATTCCAATATCATCGAACAGTGACAACGGGTAGGGAGCCAATTCATATTCGAAATATTTTTCAATTTCATCTTCAAATGCCGTAGTAATACTCATGCGTTGAAATAATAATACAGGGTCGACAGGTACTTTCTCATCGTGAACTTTTATGGTGCTACTCATAGCTAAAAGAGTGACTACTTTATCAGCGCGTTTTAATTTAATGTTATTAAACGTCAATCCTGTTATTTTAGACATGGAGGCAATCCCAACTTCACGAGCTTTATGACAGTTAATTTTATCATCACCAACGACTCCACTGGCAATAGATACAATTTTGTCAACCTCCGGAAAAGGATCATGTAATGAAAACCACTCTAGAAGTTTTTGTATGTCTTTAGCATCTTTCTTTACTCGTGAATCACTTGCATCAACATGCTGATCTGTTGTATCCATTCTAACATTAGCGAGATCTTCCAATCCTTCACAAACAGTATTCATTGCATGCATACTATAAACCCATTTACTTATGACACTCTCTTTCGTACTTCTCCCTCGAGCAATACCTCCATCTGTCTTCATAGCTTTCATCATTGACTGCTCGATCACCATATCCGTTGAAGTTCCGCAACTTAATTTATCTGAACGTCTAACAGTGAAAAATCCTTCTGTAAACTTTTGGTAAACACTAGGATTCATAAAGTTCTGTAATTGTAACATATCTTGCAAATATAAGTGTGCAGACTTAGCATAAGGAAAATGTCCTGATGCGTGAAAATAAGGAAGCATTTCTTTAACGCTGTTCAAATGAGCTTTCCAATCTCCCATACGTTCAGCTCTTATAAACTCCTTTGCAATCGACACCATATTAAAATATTGTATCCATAGTTTTGCGGTAGGTCCTCGTTCTTCATATTCTCTTAGTTTTTGATTACACTGATAAAGTAATGCTCCTGATGTTTCATCATCATTTTCAACATCATTATATGAAATAGTGTTATCTAATACGTTTTCAACAGTAATGATAAGATTTGCATCCATGACGTCATCAATATCAAGTTCTTTTGATATTAATATTGCTAAAGTAAGCTGAAGTAATGTATGAGCTCGAACAGCTCTCGCGTAAGCATGACCATTGAGCATTTTTTCTAATGACTTAGGTGCATAAATCAAAGAAAGTACTTCTTTCATGCCGCTTCCTTGCATAATGTAACCAATCGCTCCAAGAAACGACATGAGTAGATGAAACCCTCCGAGCCTGATTATGATCTTGGATAATTCAGAGCCTTCAGGTGCGGCTGATACGATTTCTCGACCTTTGGCATATAGAGGTTGATCAAAAGTAATAATGCATACATTGTGGCCATAACGTTTTGAATTCTCTAATGCACAAAGTAAAGTCGTGTATATAGTATTGTAGTTACTAGCCGGTTGATGAAGAAATGGTAAAAATGAAATTTTACATTTACAAAAATTCATAAGATTATTTGTTAAACGTTCAATAAAACCATTCCAACCGGGTAACGATAACTTTTTCCATTTGCCATAGAACCATATCACATCGACTTTTTTGAGTAAAGATACTGTTGCTTCACTTCCATAAGCAAAATCTTGGACATTTATTTTACTGTAACCTACTACACCATCATTTTGATAGATCTGTATTGGCACATGAGCTTTTGCCGCGAAATCTTTTGCTGAAGGGGCTTCTTTTATTCGTGGTATAGGCTCTTCTAGTAAAACTGAACTTTTCGGAGTAACAATTTGAATGATACCCATTATGTGAAGCGTGTTATGACCGTCTAGCGTATTTACATTTATATCAGCATTGTCTGCAACATATTGAACAAACGTGCCAGTTTCTGGTGGTAAGATATGAGGTGGACGATGAAAAACTGCTGCTGCCTCGTACATCATAGTATCATTATAAGATGCGCACAAACCGAAAGACGACAAAATTTGTATAAGACGTTTTGACCCAAATCGTCGATGAAAATAAACTGAGAGACCCAATTGTAATTTGGATTTGAATGACCTAGGCCGAACAGCAGTCATAATACTATGGCTAATATTTGTGCATACTAATTTTAAATGATCTAAATTTAATCGTTTATTTTTTAGAATTACTCGCTCCAAAAAATACGTCAGTGACTCTGGAATTTCACTGTTAACATCTTCAAACATACGACCTGGCGGGGGGTAATTAGAATGATCGAATACTGCAGATTGAATATCTTCTCGAATGATTGCTGCCGCAGCTTCCAGGATCCTAAATCGTTCTTCTTTTTCATCTAATTTTTTATTTTCGTACCAAGCTTGATTTAAAATATCATGATGATTATCAATAAAACATATGAATGTTGATGTTCCTGATTTTTCCGTTAAAATAATGTTATCACCATACCTCAGCTTTAATCGTATCTTAATGGTTCTGTTATCTACAGCTGAATTTTTGCAAATATGTTTTAATTCGTTTAATGTAAACTGACAATCATCGCTATTTTCAATGTATGTAAATATTTCTTCCATTGCAAGATTCGTAGCTTCATCTTGAGGACGACCGACTTTACCCCCAGTGGTCGGTCTCAAGAAGGAATTATAACAATCATTATGATACTTAGCCTCAGCAGCAACTAAATCATAATCAAACCCAATTCGAGCAGTAACAGCTTTTGCCACATCATCAGAACGAGTTTGAGCTACTTTCAGAATAGATTCTTTAAATGAAAGTGTAGTTACTTTGAAAATTATACGCCGAGCATCCAGTGCTTTTTTCTTCTCATACTCTTCATTCAATTCATTGCCGCAAAATAAGCAACATTGTTTAAAACAAAAATCTAATTGACTTACGCGTGCTCTAGTACGAGGAGGACTTATTGTAGATGTACTGGCTTGTTCTTCTTCGTGTTGTCTTTTAACTGCAGCAATAGTACTCTTTCGAGTGTACTTTTTGCGACACTGCACATGCATTGTCACAGATTTCTGGTCTTTCAGGTATTCCGATAATTCATCACCTCTTTCAGTACTTGCATCAATTAATGTCTTCATGCCACGATCAACAGTAACAATTTCACTTTCAGTCAAAGGTTTACTACAAATAAAGCACATTTGCGACATTTTTTTTAAAACTAAAAACGGCACAACCTTGGTTAGGAACTTTTAGCAATACTCACGTGTTTTCACTACGAAGGTACGTTTGAGACTAACTGTATTTCGTTTAGGTCTTCGAAAAAGGAGCAGGTATACGACTTTGCCACGCGGACAGTGGAAAAGGAGACCGATGTTGTTCAAGGTTATACTGGCGCATACAATGAGGGACTGGGTGTCTTTCAAGTTCATATTCTCAGAGTTGTACTATTTTGTACGTATAAGTTACACATACCAATATAAAATTATTTTTACTTGTATTACAGCTCCAGTGATGTATATACGCGGCGTACTTGTGCATATTATGAAGAACACAACTTTTGCAACTTTTTGAATCGTTATATCTCAGAAAGGGTGACTCTTAGAAAAAAAGGTGTAAGAACAATTTGTATAGATAATTGCATGATCTACAATTATTGTCTAACCTATTTTTATAATAAAATTTACCGTTTGGCTGAAAAATGCAAAAAACACATATTTGCGAACTTTGACCTTGAATATTTTTTTTTGCAGATGTGGGATTAATGGGGACTTTTCACATTTCATTTATAATGGTGTTCCCGACATTCGTACCAATTTTTAGCTCTATGCGAATTTTTGTAAGCTTACCCCTACTTTTTGAGCTAACTTGACCGGATTATTAGCTATACTTATTTATTTAGTAGTTTAGTATGTCTGCGAAGTTTCAGGCCGATGCAGTTTGCAATAAAAGTGTGTGGTATGTCTTGCAGTGTGCAGAAGCAAGTAGAAACTCACTCGAGGTAGTAAACTATAAATACAGTGAAGTTCCCCGCTGGGAATTATCTTTACTCCTTGGCTGTGTTCAATTTCAGCTCAATGTGGCCTGGGTCTTGTGCCCTTCGTGGGGAATATTCGTTAGTGAGTTCACATGCCTGTATTTGTTACCACCTCAAGTTTTATTGTGTTGAATTTCACTCTATGTNTCTTGTGCCCTTCGTGGGGAATATTCGTTAGTGAGTTCACATGCCTGTATTTGTTTCCACCTCAAGTTTTATTGTGTTGAGTTTCATTTGTCTTTGTAACGTTGGCAAGTGTTTTCCATGGGCGTGCAGAGTTGCAAACACTAAACAAATGAAATATTTCAAACCGTTGCACATTGGAAAACTTTCCAGGGCTCGGGAAGGGCAAGTAACTCGTGCCGTTGGTTGAAGGGGACATTCTTGGGTGCACAATTTGCCCTCGCTGTGAATTCGGACAGCGACAACGTGACATCACATCCAGGATGAACGTTTCTTCAAAGGCACAAAATTTGAACACTGCCCTTACATGAATAATTTAACACTATTAATACGTTTTCCTTTTTAATAAACACAGTTTTTTTTGTGCCTTTATAATATAAGTGTGTTAAAATGCTTTTACTCTATTGAGTGGTAATATTATAAAAATCTGTGCATGTCAATAATTGTACTGGTGGTGACACTTGTGTGTTCCTTGGTCGTGCAAAGCGAGTTAGTGGCTCGCGTCGTCAGTTGTGTGCGACAGAAGCAAGAGAGCGTGGGTGATGTTTGCAGGTCACTACGTGGCAGATGTGTACGGCCACCAGCGGGGCAAGTGGTACCACTACGACGACGAGGTGGTCCGCGAGACGTGCGACAGGGAGGTGACGGGGCACAAGTGCCCGGGGTCGAGGTGACCGAGTGCATGTTCCACATCTCACAACTTCCCTGCTTAACTCGGTTTCCAGTGCGGCTGCCACAGCTATATTTAGTTTTAAACTTGATGCCGCATTAGGGATGTGTAAATATTCGAAAATTTGAATACTTGCTGGTATTATTCGCAAAATTATTCATATTCGAAAATCGAATACCGATCTCTAAAATTGTATCTGTGGTACTTGATTACCTTCGCAACCGAACCTCCCGGTGATGGGAAAAAAAAATCTGCGATCATAAATTACAGTTCACCAGGTTTCGTAACATGATGTATCTCTCATATTAATGCAAAGTCGTCAATTACAACATACCAAATTTCGTTTGCCTACATAATGTTTTTTGCAATTTTTTATATGAAAAATGTGTCCATCTAAGTGTTAAAATAAAATTAATGTATCTTTTTGTAATAAAACCATTAATTATTTTGCAAGAAGCTACCTTCTCAAAATGGACTTCNAAATAAAATTAATGTATCTTTTTGTAATAAAACCATTAATTATTTTGCAAGAAGCTACCTTCTCAAAATGGACTTCACACATGCTAGATGTGACTTGGTGCCCAATGATCAATTTTTTTTTCAGATAAGGGTAGGTCGTATATACTCTCCTAGGGATGCTTTCGTGCACAGGGTGGCTAGCATAAGGGATAACCTGGAAATTTGTGTGAAGCAGCAAATTTAGATAAAATAGTTTCAAATTTATTTAATAAGTGAATAAATATTGTATTCTAGCACTTCTGCTACATGCCATCTTATGAACTGTACTGTTACTTAGTTTGTCCCACCTTTTGTCATGTCTTTAATTGTAACTATAATTATACATACATATTTTCTTGGTTGATTTTTTTTTATTTTACTAAAATAATCATTTAAACACTTAGTGGCTCTCATTGAGATACATGGCATTGACTCTTGTCTTTGTATTGTGGCCTTCTTCCATTTGCCATCTTTATATACCAATATATATATATATATACCTATATATATATATATTGGTTTTGCATAGGAAAGCATCCATAAATGAAGTTATTGTTACCCATAGTAAAATTTGTAATTTATTTTAGGAAAACATAAAAATATGTGTAATATTTGCCATGTAGGTTGGTATGGGAAATGTAACAGGATACCTGGAAAACTCAGGGAAATGTCAGAGAATTTTCTATAAGGATACGGCTAGCCGCCCTGACGTCTGTATATTGAAATAAACTAATATTTGATTTTAAAAACCTATAAAATTTGTGNATTTGATTTTAAAAACCTATAACATTTGTGCCACAGACTGTTTAAAACTTGACTGAACATGTGTAATCCTATTTTTGGGGGTAATAATTAGCCTGCTATGATGTAACGAGGCCATTCTCAGGAGCTGCGAGACCTTGTCCTATTGGGTCTCCACTCTAACTCAAATATGTAAGTAAATTTGTGTGGTCCAATTTTTTTTTGTGTAGTATAACAGTATTTCAAAAATATATCATCTTCGCGCATCTGAAAAGGACATGACTGCGTAATGAAGTTATTTTTTTGTGAAACAAACTAAAGTGGGCGAAGGTGATCAAGATTATTAACATATTAATTACGGTTTTATGCATTTATTTTAGTTACTTAACAAAAACAAGTGGATATGGACACAAAAATGTTTATTTTTAGATAACCAAATAAATATTTGATAAAATAAGCATTAGAAAATTTATTGACCCAAACATTTTTTGTTACAAATTTCAGCAACAAAACTTTTTATCTAAGTTGACATGAATGTTTCGAATATTTGCACCACCCTATCATTTAGTCCAAATTACATTTAGATTTTTATTAATATATCAAATGTGCATTTTGCTTACATGCAGTTAAATTTAGCCGTTGTATGGATTGCATACATACTTTGTGTGTGTTCCATTTAATGTGAAGTTTGGAATTGTCTTCCTGGGAATTATAGTAATGAGCACAATTCATGTGCTTATTTAATGAGTCTTCACATTTGTACAGTGTCCTGTTTACAACAGCAGAGTGAAATGTCGGCTAACGAGGTTGGTTGTTTCATGTGCAGGCCCCTGCTTGAGCAGCTGTCTGCGGAGGAGCGTAGCACAATGCTGAAAACTGACAATCAGTGATGTCGACGCACAGCTGTCTCTCTGGGAAGCATCTGAAGACTCCAGTTTGGAAAAGTCCTGTGTCAGATTATCTTGAGCTCTGCAAAATTTGTAGGGAGCATAAAAGGAGACTTGTGGGAACCACAAACAGTTAAAAGCTATACATTTATTTATTTATTGACAAAGAATCTTTTTTTATATAAAAGTGAAGCATTTTTTAGTTCTGTAAGATTTAATGTAATGCTGAGTTTAAAAATTGTAGTGGAGTTGCACCAATACCAGTTGACAGTATCCAAGTCACATATTTAAACATCATTCATTTTTTGCTGCATGTAGTGTTTATCGCTGTGGGTTAAGGCATCACCAGCATGGGTGGTCATGCTGGGTGGAGAACGTTTGATATCGTACCTCGTGCCAGCCATCCCACAAACACTCTTGTAACTGGGGACTGGGGATAGTTTTGTTTCATCACCAATAGTTGTCTTCTGGAGGTTCTAGAGGGTGGCAACGGAAAGTTAAAAGTACACTGCTTGTGTTCTGAGCGGGTCTCGTGTTGGAAGTCTCGTAATTTCCTTGCTCGTGTGACCTCTTTTGACAATGTGGACTGGG
The DNA here is from genome assembly GCA_002778355.1 of Clitarchus hookeri. NCBI lineage: Eukaryota > Metazoa > Arthropoda > Insecta > Phasmatodea > Phasmatidae > Clitarchus > Clitarchus hookeri. Next base: position 619,299 of record NQII01000262.1, read on the forward strand.
AGGGAGGATGGTTTATCATTTCTGGGGTTCTTCTGTCTTGTGCTGTCCTGGACAAAAGGGCTTTGTAGCTCACTGATTTTGTCGCTGATGGAAGAGAATGCTTACAGCCATACGATCTTAGGAGGGTTTGAGTCAATGTCTGACCTTCCCTTCAGAGCTTGGAAGCTCCTCGAACAGGGTGAAACCTGCCCAGCTTACCTTACTTCGCCAGGGGTACTGGACAGGCAGGCCAGATCACTGATAGAAGTCCTCAAGGTGAGGTGGAGCTTTCTGATCTCTACATCGGGGACTTGAGGCTATGTGATCTGCAGGTGCTGTGGAGGTGTAAGCAGCCTCTACGGTACTGTGAAGCAGCTTTCTTTATACCCGGAGGGTGCTGAGGGTACAGATGGTGTGCTGCCCCACAAGGATGCAGGAGCATGTACTGATCGCATTAGAAATGCGGCCTCTTGCATCTCGTTGCCGTGTAGCCTCCGAGCGTTAGGCCCTTGCTACGCAATGCTTGGGCAGCGAGGAACTTGACAACCTTCTGTCCAGTCTGGTGTTGGGGCATGGAAACAGTTGCAATGCAAACAACTGTTGAAAATGCAAGGATGTTCTTACAGAGGTGGAAACAAATGGAAGGAGTTAGCTGTTGATCAGTAGACCAGGTGTGACTGTTGCTAGACGAGTTACTGTGCTGCTTGTGAATGTCGCAGGAGCGGGATAACTGTCGTAGTCCTCTGGNTCGCAGGAGAGGGATAACTGTCGTAGTCCTCTCGAGGAGTAAACTAGGCTCTCTGACGCCGGTGTCTTGGAGAAATAGGCAGGACCGTACACTGAAAGTAGTTGGGTTCATCATAAGCTGCTTTTTCCTTCCCGCCTACGAGCAAATGGCTTTGACAGGGATGATGTCAGTCGCCACGTGGCACTTTTATACAAAGCATATTTCCTACTGGGATGTTGGTTCAGGAGCGTGACTTTCGGGCTGGTCCGCAAGCACGCGGCCAAATACGATTGGCGGAAAGTCCATATTTACAGTGGCCTTCAGTGTGTGAATATCTCTTCTATATGCGTCGCACTCATACAGCACCTGTGTTGAGTGACAGTTTCCATTCATGCTATTGATCGCCGGGCCCGCTGGCAGGTAACGCATGTTGCCTAAATGACAAGTATAGCAACGCCCACCCTATTTCCAAGCTGCCAATATTTTCGGAAATGGGGCGTTTGAGTAAATATGGTACAGCTTGTACCACATTTAGTTTTGTAGCATACTGTACATGTAGATCTTGTGCAACAAAACTGTGCACTAATACACAAGTTTTAAACTGAATTTGTAAAAAAAAATATTCTTTTCCTAGGGCGATATTCAAAATGTATGGTAGGGGTCGTAATGTGGGGCTGCGCGCTAAGTTGGTAAATACAGCATAACTAGGCAGAGCAGTGCGAAGTACTGCAGTTTTTACCTTTGCCAATTATCTGTTTTTTTTTATGGTAACTGAGGTGGTATTACTAAACCTTTGTATATTCCTTCAGCGCACTGAGCAATGAGAGTTAAATTATCTCCTAATATCAGACAGTTCCTGTACGTGATACAGGTGTGGTTGGCAAGTGGTATCGGTGCNGTATGGTAGGGGTCGTAATGTGGGGCTGCGCGCTAAGTTGGTAAATACAGCATAACTAGGCAGAGCAGTGCGAAGTGCGGCAGTTTTTACCTTTGCCAATTATCTGTTTTTTTTTTATGGTAACTGAGGTGGTATTACTAAACCTTTGTATATTCCTTCAGCGCACTGAGCAATGAGAGTTAAATTATCTCCTAATATCAGACAGTTCCTGTACGTGATACAGGTGTGGTTGGCAAGTGGTATCGGTGCATTCCTAAATACCTGTTAACAGTATACCTATTTTAATTTTGGTAATAAATTTTACCATTTTCAATTACAATAGAAGTTATTGTTTGCGGGTAGCATTAGGAATAATATTGCAAAAGAGGATGTGTGGGATTGAGGATTGCAGAAGTAAAGGTGAGAAGAACTGCAAGTGCGACATCACCACTGGAAATCAGCGCGTGACGGGTGTGATGTAAACTGTGAACCTCCGACCACAAGCGACTGTGTCCAGTTAGTGTAGATAAGCGGTTGGCGACTGCGCGTGGAGGTGTTTTAGTATCACATACCTGATTCAGTCCAGTGTCTGTATATATGCTGCGGTCAGCGGTTTTATATAGTGTTTGTACATATTTTATAGAACTCTCAGAATAAGTTGAAACTTAAAATTTTCTTCTTTCATTAATGTGTATAGTTGATGTAGTGTTGAAGTTTTGTTAAACGTTTTAGTTTTATTTAAAAAAAAAAAATTCCTGTATTTTGTTATGTGATATTTTAATTATCAGGTTAAGCTTTGTTTGGCTCTTGATCATTGTTCAATAGATTTTTTTTTTATAAAGTCTGGGAAATGTGTAATTTTTCTACAAACAAGCATATTTTCCAAGCATTGATGTTGGATCGCTGTTTGCTATTCCCATGCAACACTGGCGTTCCATAAGCAGAGGAACAAGGACATGTAATTGTGTAGCTGGTGCGTAGAAACTGCGTGTGTTCATTCTCCCACCGATATATCTAACTGGTGGCAGTAAAAATACAGTGAAACCCCCCTTTTTACACTTGGAGAAATTGTTGTCAAAAGAAAGAAATTTATATGTACTGTGAAAACTGTGAATGGGATCAAATTAAAGTTGATATAAATTCAGGAAGTAGGAAAATTGTGTTTCATTCTAGTCAGAACTATCACACTTGCAAGTCCTTTAAATCAAGGAGTTACTGGGGAAATACAAGGGTACACAAAAAAAAGTAATTTTATATTATTTCTTTAGGTAAACTTGTGATTGTTTGGTTTTCGAGTATGGCAGCGTGCGTGCATGTGTGTGTATTTTCTCATAATTT
>NQII01000262.1:622301-677333 GCA_002778355.1 Clitarchus hookeri
GGGGGGGACGGGCTGTAGCCACGTGTGCTGCTGTACATGTGTCAGCTGCGAGCCACTACGGGCAACTCTGGCACACAAGTCAATTACATGCTGTTTACTGTTGTTTAAGCACTTTTCAAATCAACCTATTATAAATGTCACTGCCCCTACCTGCGTATAGGTAGGCCTGCACCCGCCAAAGTTGGCAACGACACTGGGAAAGTAGTTTTATGTCTTAACGTTGAATTAAAAGTGTTAGGTAGACATTTGTTGAATACTTAAATGGTTTTGTCTTTCTNGTAGTTTTATGTCTTAACGTTGAATTAAAAGTGTTAGGTAGACATTTGTTGAATACTTAAATGGTTTTGTCTTTCTTCATTTTTTATGCATGTAAATGTAAGAACTAGAAATTTATAATATATTTATTTATTTTGTAATTATTTCATAGGTTTACTTTACTGGTGCACGACTCAAGCAATCAGGCCCATGTTAATTGTACATATAGCGGAATAGTACGCATTGTGCATACGAATAGATGTCGAGCAAGGATTTCCAAAGTGCTCAGTCGACTGTGGACAATCGATACTTAGTCACAGCTGCTGCATTAGCACACGGACCTGAGGCAACCGCCCGCTTGGGGACTTCCAGTGGTCTTCCTGTCTTATAGTACAGTGATAAAGATGCAGGTGTCCTGCATATCTCTGTACTATCTTCGATATCCTGTTATAAAACTTTTGTACTAAGAAATGTGTGATATTGCCCATGGTACCCATTTTTACCATTGAAAACTACACATGAGAGATGTAAATAAAAAGGGATATAAATCCTCAGATGTGTGAGAAAGTTACATTAATGCTGTCTGAAAACCTATCACTCGAAAATTTTCCCCGGTTTTTGTAGAACGTATTGATTCACTGAAGCTTTCCTCACAGTAGGTGGCCGGCAGGCAGCACCTGACAAATCAGTTGCGCTGCGAATTCTGTAATGCCGAAGCCACACGGAGTTGAGTCCAAGCTCAAGGGTTCAGAGACCGCCCACAATTTGTGCAGATGTTTAAACTCTTACTGTGAAATATTATCCTGATCAGTTTCCATGGGCTGGGAGAAGGTGCTGCAGTATCCGAGACTGTGTAAAAGAGAAACATTTACAGTCTAACTTGCATCACACAGTGTACCGTATGTATGTATGTGTGTATGTGTATGTATGGACATCCTGCAATAAAATGCCAAGTTTTGTTTAATTGTACATAGTGAAAATAATTCCCCTCGCCCTCACAACTCTTGGATGGCCATTCAGCATGTGTGGTTATTTGGTACATGGGTGAATATGGTAATTATTGCTACAGGACTGGCAGAATGTCTTAAATGGTAGGGGCATGTTTCTGCGTGTTAGATTCATTTCAAGCCTCATGGTACAACTGAAAATTGAGGTGCTTTCAATAATTGGTCTTCGTAAGAGTCACTTCCATAGACTTTTCAATAATGTGTAAAATCCAGAAAGAATATTTAGTGGTAATGACTTAGTTTTTGTACTACAGGACTTGACAATTATCACAGTTTTTGAGATGCTTAGTTTCAGTGCGAGGAAAGTACATACCTAGTATCGTAATAGAGCAATGTTTCACAGTCTCGCTGGTATACAGAATTTCTTGACGATGTGTAATAGTTTCTGGCTCATGTTTTGTAGGGAATGAGACACTTGAGAGATCAGTGTGTATTGTGTTGGTACCGAGATGTAAAGTAGTTGTATCTCCAGTACTTTGGCGATATTCACTGTTGAGTAAATAGCATTCTCATATTTTGGTTCTCTCAAACTGTCTCGCCCAGACATTGCTTTTATTTCTATTTTGCTGAATCTACGATTCATTTTGCAGTCCTGAGAAACTTCCCTTTGTTACCGTATTCACCCAAATTCAAGAATATTTGTATTCTACTTTTTACTTCCAAAAAATTGCACCACAACACTTAATGTTGAGCAGTATTTTTGTGAAGAAATGGTGATTGTTGGCATTACGTGAGCATCACCACTGGAGGCCTTGTGTCTCAGTCATGAACTTCTAATGGCGAAGGTCTGACTAGTGTGTAAACCTGATATGTTCCTCCCTGGGGTGTAACTTTGATCCTGTATTGTGGTGCGCCTGATCTCAAGACAACTTACATCACCAGACAAATGGTATTATATTGCAACTACAGTAGGAACACTGCTGCAACTCCATTTATTATGCCCTCTCTTTACGAACCATTTTTTGAGGAAGCGTGAAAAATTTGCATGTACAAAGAATTGAGAAAGTAACTGAAAAATAAGTAAGGTGAATTTTTTGGTCCGCTATGGCGCACTGGGTACATCTAACAATGNCACCACTGGAGGCCTTGTGTCTCAGTCATGAACTTCTAATGGCGAAGGTCTGACTAGTGTGTAAACCTGATATGTCCCTCCCTGGGGTGTAACTTTGATCCTGTATTGTGGTGCGCCTGATCTCAAAACAACTTACATCACCAGACAAATGGTATTATATTGCAACTACAGTAGGAACACTGCTGCGACTCCATTTATTATGCCCTCTCTTTACAAACCATTTTTTGAGGAAGCGTGAAAAATTTGCATGTACAAAAANTACAAACCATTTTTTGAGGAAGCGTGAAAAATTTGCATGTACAAAAAATTGAGAAAGTAACTGAAAAATAAGTAAGGTGAATTTTTTGGTCCGCTATGGCGCACTGGGTACATCTAACAATGAATACGTAGGGTCACCGCCTGGTCCCACGGTCAGGCAAGTAGCGGATGGAAAGACTGCGTGTCTGTTGAACATCTTGTGCGTAGCTTGAGACAAGTGGTGATGGAGCAAGAGTTGGCCTTGCAGCTCGCGTGTGTCAAGGCCGTGAACATGCAAAATAACTGTCAACACGCGCAAGAACATGTGGCAGGCGAAGTGTATCAATTTAAAAGTACTTAGGGAATTTTTAAAAAAAGGGAGTTTTTGTAGTATATTTAGTATTTTTTGGACTGCGAGTCTTATTGATGGTGCACGCAGGTCAGCTGTCGTGTGCAGAAAGCCTCCCTCCATGCAGGGCATAAACAGCCTGCGAGACTTCTCTAATGGTCTTATAATAAATACTAAGCTAACGTTTCAGGTCTTTCCACATTAAGCCTATGACAATGGACTTGCCACTCGCTAAATGTTATTTGTGCTGCATTAGCCTTTTTTTTTTTTATCCCCCAATCCAGTATGGCTACTCTGGGTACGATTTGTTTTGTGAAGATATCTGCCAATTGATGTAAATTTATAAGCAATTAAAATAACTTGTTTTTGTGTCAGAGGTGACTGAACATGGACTTCAAGTGAAAAATTGCCCATCTTGACACAAAGGGTCAGGGGTTGGTCGAAAATGTTTCAAAGCCCTCTAATAAAATCTTCTCTCACTAACAACCATGCAGCCGGGAACAGCGGGTCGTATCAGCTGGTTTCACAGTTGTCTGTCAAGTAAGCTGTTAGTTCTTTACTACTCGTGAACTGTGTGTACGCAATTCTTTAAAAGCTGCTTTTCTTGACAGATTACAGTTTTATTTGTAAAACCTGCTTAAGTTATGTAAAGATGTTTTTATGTACTGTTGTACAGAGAGATTGTTTTCANACAGTTTTATTTGTAAAACCTGCTTAAGTTATGTAAAGATGTTTTTATGTACTGTTGTACAGAGAGATTGTTTTCAAGAAATTAAAATAGTGTGAGCCAACCCGCTGTGGTGTTAGTTGCCCAGTCCATGTAGGCAACCACATGAGTGACATTCCATGTTATTTAATTATCGAAGGGCTAATGCAGGTAAATCCTCTCAAGAAACAACAGAAGTGACCGGGAAATATATTAAATAATACCATCTTTCAGGATGCATTCAGTATTACAGCACCAGAGCACTAAGGGGGATCTGGGAGTACACGTCACATCATAACAGTATTCACATGCAACGCACTGAACTGGCCTGCAGTCACCTGCGATGGGGCCATTGGTGGCGTCATATAAGATGTACAAATAAAGTGGAGTGGAGAGATTTGTGCTGGAATGCAAGGGCAGGAGATCCCTGAGGAAACCAGCCAACCTNTGTACAAATAAAGTGGAGTGGAGAGATTTGTGCTGGAATGCAAGGGCAGGAGATCCCTGAGGAAACCAGCCAACCTGCAACATCATCTGGCATGATTCCCACATGCGAAAATCCGGGAGCAACCCCGCTGGGAATTGAACTCGGTTCACCTTGGTGGAAGGAGAGTAGTATGACCACTACACCACCGCGGTTCCATAAAAATATAGATTAGTGTGTGTTGCATATCCCTGGAAACACAGTACATCAAACCTGGGTGGATTAACAATCCTTAACCTTTGACAATTTTAAGTGGTCCTGCCAAATTTCCAACTTAAATGCTTGTATACAAATTACACTTTTTATGGTATCATCCAAACAAAATTCTCTACCCATCGTCTAGATTATAGGCAACAATTGTTTAGCAGTATCTACACCGTGCTAGGGCAGCAAGTGTAGGTGAAGTAATTAATGTTTCATTTTGAAAACATGTGATTTTTTAGAGATACACAAACATAGTCTTAATTGTTCATACAGGCTGACGTGACCATGTTAGAGGTCAGAAATCAGGTGGTGCACTTTGCTGATCAATGGTGCTGTTCANTGCAGAAAGCCTCCCTCCATGCAGGGCATAAACAGCCTGCGAGACTTCTCTAATGGTCTTATAATAAATACTAAGTTAACGTTTCAGGTCTTTCCACATTAAGCCTATGACAATGGACTTGCCACTCGCTAAATGTTATTTGTGCTGCATTAGCCTTTTTTTTTTTTATCCCCCAATCCAGTACGGCCACTCTGGGTACAATTTTTTTTGTGAAGATATCTGCCAATTGATGTAAATTTATAAGCAATTAAAATAACTAGTTTTTGTGCCAGAGGTGACTGAACATGGACTTCAAGTGAAAAATTGCCCATCTTGACACAAAGGGTCAGGGGTTGGTCGAAAATGTTTCAAAGCCCTCCAATAAAATCATCTCTCACTAACAACCATGCAGCCGGGAACAGCGGGGTCGTATCAGCTGGTTTCACAGTTGTCTGTCAAGTAAGCTGTTAGTTCTTTACTACTCGTGAACTGTGTGTACGCAATTCTTTAAAAGCTGCTTTTTCTTGACAGATAACAGTTTTATTTGTAAAACCTGCTTAAGTTATGTAAAGATGTTTTTATGTACTGTTGTACAGAGAGATTGTTTTCAAGAAATTAAAATAGTGTGAGCCAACCCGCTGTGGTGTTAGTTGCCCAGTCCATGTAGGCAACCACATGAGTGACATTCCATGTTATTTAATTATCGAAGGGCTAATGCAGGTAAATCCTCTCAAGAAACAACAGAAGTGACCGGGAAATATATTAAATAATACCATCTTTCAGGATGCATTCAGTATTACAGCACCAGAGCACTAAGGGGGATCTGGGAGTACACGTCACATCATAACAGTATTCACATGCAACGCACTGAACTGGCCTGCAGTCACCTGCGATGGGGCCATTGGTGGCGTCATATAATATGTACAAATAAAGTGGAGTGGAGAGATTTGTGCTGGAATGCAAGGGCAGGAGATCCCTGAGGAAACCAGCCAACCCGCAATATCATCTGGCATCATTCCCGCGTGCAAAATTATGGGAACAGCCCCGCTGGAAATTGAACCCGGTTCACCTTGGTGGAAGGAGAGTAGTATGACCACTACACCACCGCGGTTCCATAAAAATAAAGATTAGTGTGTGTTGCATATCCCTGGAAAAACAGTACATCAAACATGGGTGGATTGACAATCCTTAACCTTTGACAATTTTAAGTGGGCTTGCCAAATTTCCAACTTAAATGCTTGTATACAAATTACACTTTTTATGGTATCATCCAAACAAAATTCTCTACCCATCGTCTAAATTATAGGCAACAATTGTTTAGCAGCATCTACACCGTGCTAGGGTAGCAAGTGTAGATGAAGTAATTAATGTTTCATTTTTAAAACATGTGATTTTTAGAGATACAGAAATATAGTCTTAATTAATCGTTCATACAGGCTGACGTGACCATGTTAGAGGTCAGAAATCAGGTGGTGCACTTTGCTGATCAATGGTGCTGTTCATTTGACAAGGTAACTGCATCATTCAGCTGAGATCACATGATTAGTTATATTTAATGCTTAAAACTTGCTACCAATTGCACTCTCCAGGCGCGTAGGCACAACCAACAGACACGCAATGCAGCTTTATTTTATAATGGCTTCCCCCCTCGCCAACATGTAAGGAGAGGAATAAAGGTGTGCAGCTGGGAGAAAGAGGAGAGAGCGAGAGAGAGGATGCAAGGACGCCAAGCTGGTTACTACTCAACTACTACCCCTCACGTCAGGTTTGTTATGCCAGACTTGCAGTATCCATCGCAGACACAATCAGNTCAGGTTTGTTATGCCAGACTCGCAGTATCCATCGCAGACACAATCGGCTGAACTGGAGAGCATCGTGGCTCCCTCCGGTGGCACGTTCAACGTATTTCACACCCAATTATACCATGTTTGCGGGAACTCTTTCAAGTGACGGGGACAGAAGATATTTGCATCAATGGAATATCTGNGGCTGAACTGGAGAGCATCGTGGCTCCCTCCGGTGGCACGTTCAACGTATTTCACACCCAATTATACCATGTTTGCAGGAACTCTTTAAGTTACGGGGACAGAAGATATTTGCATCAATGGAATATCTGATAAAAGTGGGTAATGTCATTTATATAGGAATTTTGCAGGGGCAACTGAAAAAGTAATGGTGGATACCAATGTTCGCTGCATGCATTCATAGTACATTGAGCGTCCACTGTACAACTTACCAATGCACTAACATTTACACATCATTTAGCACAACTCTAATTAATTTTGTCCTAGGAAACAATTCCAGGTTGGTTAGTCTTTTGTGATTGGTCCACCTTGGCACTACCATNCATTGAGCGTCCACTGTACAACTTACCAATGCACTAACATTTACACATCATTTAGCACAACTCTAATTAATTTTGTGATTGGTCCACCTTCGCACTACCGTNACAACTCTAATTAATTTTGTCCTAGGAAACAATTCCAGGTTGGTTAGTCTTTTGTGATTGGTCCACCTTGGCACTACCATAACTCACAATAAAAATAGATTACATTTCCACAAAATATGCAAATACTAATACATATTCTGAAGAAAAATATATTCTTTAGTTGCGTGCAATATATTTTCTACAGCTGATTCTGTGCGTTTGTATACTAGTTAGTTCCCACACTTTCTTTCAAAATTATTTTACGTCTGTTCTAACTTACACATGCACAATATATCAACAACAGTTTCCAAGTGGCAGCAGGACAATTAATTGTAATATTTAAATTGTTTTTTCTCAGCAGCATTCAATGTTGCCTTAGAAGCTGTACATGCAGTTGATATGTCTGCCGCAGGAGTATTCAGTCCACAGGGGTAAATAGTTGCGATATGCACGTGTCTGTGAAGTCGGCCATACGTGGAGTTGCTGAAGGAAAATGATGCGTCTGTATAAAGCACATGGTATTGCAAGGCAATGAGATATGTTAGGTGGATGGACTCCTCGCACGTGTCCGAGAGCGACGAAGTGCAGGCAAGCAGTGTTGTGCGACGTCTGTTGCGTGTGTACCAACACAACATAGTTCTGGCATATGCTATTCAATAGTTCACTGTGGAAGGATGTAACTGTTTGCATTGGCATGAAACTAAGGGTCGAAGAAGTACAAAAGTAGATTACTGTGTACTACAGAATGAAATACCAGTTTACAAGTTAGTAAAAACTGTATTTATTATAAAAAAATATATCTTTTCTAAACTACTTTTTGCATAGTAAAAGCTCAACTTGTGTCATGGTCGAAATGTTTACCCCACCTTCAAAACAAATAGATTATGGCCAAAAGAAGCAATCTTCGCACCGTCTTATTTGCAACTTTTTAACTTGCTTATAAAGCTTGAGCGCAGGTCCTAGTTTTAACGACAGTTCTATTAGAACGTCATCTCTCTTCATGAGGAGCAGCGATGGCCCATCGATCCCCTGCAACAAGACAGAGCAACTGGATGAGCCATCAAGAAATTTGACAAAGCGTTCGCTATCTTTAAAAACACTGAGCATACACTAGTGGTGGACCAAGACTTCCGTATTTGATTACGTACATAAACAGACAAGACAAACTATCTGTTTTGTTGTAATATCGCCATGCCAGTACAACTTTTTAATATATATATATATATATTATNCCGTACATAAACAGACAAGACAAACTATCTGTTTTGTTGTAATATCGCCATGCCAGTACAACTTTTTAATATATAAATATATATTATATTTTTACATTACCACAGTATGTACTTACGACATTCAATGCAAAACTCCACAAACTGACTGTGGTGTTAGATATTTCAAGCAAAACCAAACAAACTATTTTGGATATTGAAATTTGATTTTAAATACATACACATCCTTAAAATATATATATGTATGTGCATTATACACTTTTCAAATGGACGATCAAGAAACCCTGGAAACTTTCTGTGTGTTTGCCTCAGCCACTGGCTTACTCTTGCACTGGCACAGTGGTACTTAAAACAAACTATCACTCATCCGCACTGCTTGTATGTTTCACGACGTATTTGTAATCACATGCTAAAAACATAACCACACACTTGCAGGTTCACATTCAGCACTTCCATTTACTACCACCCTAGTTCACCTTCCAGCCACTATGTTCACTGGGAACACACCACTTAGCATTACATTTGAAAGGATTTGGATATGGTTACGTAAATCAGCATTTTCAAAAAAACAAGACAGAAAACACAAGTATTCACAGGATAGTGTTCATAGACACAAAGATGCACAAACACATTTTCCACAGTCACAACCCTTTGTTGGCTGGGCCAACTTTTCAAGTTGGGGGTGATTCCACACTGCGGTCTACTCACAGACTCCGTGTTGTGTGGTACCACCCTGCGAGTACCTGGCTTCTACGCCTCCTTTTTAAAACTGTCACTAGTAGCTGTTGGGAGCTTGTGTTTCGCATACATACGTTGAATCTCCTACCTCATGCGGCACTACTATTGACAGCGCCGGTAGCAGAAGGAATAGTGAAAACTTGCAGACTCGAGTCCTGCTCAAGATGGCAACCATATGAGCTTTGTTATTGTGCGTGCACTGCAATTAGTGCAGGCCTCAAATGTTTATGTCCCTTCTGTTTACAGTTCACTTGATACCCTACCTGTTCTGTGATGCCTTCAACAGGCAGGTTGAATCTTAGATTCCTCACACCTACCCCTTCCAACCCTTGTGGCCAGGATGCAAGAGTCCCCTTAACGGGAGGGAGTTGGTGAGGGAACAGTCTTGTGGTACAGTGAGTCTGAAGATGGCCCTATGGGCTTTTTTGGAGGCACAGGTTGTGTGCTCGAGCAGGTATGAGCTAAATCTCCTGTGAATTCAAGGCATTGCGTTATCTTGGCGGGTGTAGAGGCAGGAGAGACATATTGAGGTTTTGGTGGCGTAGGCTAGTACGGAGAGAGGGAGCCAATGGGATGTTACAGAACGTTGCAGGAATAGTCCCCCCACAGTACCCTCAGGTCTGTAGCAGAAGGTTGCTGGGTAGTGGAGCCGGTCCTCTGTNGTTGCAGGAATAGTCCCCCCACAGTACCCTCAGGTCTGTAGCAGAAGGTTGCTGGGTAGTGGAGCCGGTCCTCTGTCTTGCTGCTGCTTCTTCCCATTGATTAGTGAAGACTGCTGGCCCCCTGGCTACAGCCACAAGGATTGCCAACCACCTTCTGCTGCCCAGCCCTATGGTGAGGCACTCAAATGGCACAGATAGAGAGAAGTGGGTGTGTACGTGTGGAGAGATTTGGCGCGAGCCCTTAAAATAGAGGTCTTAAGAGCCAATTTGGGTAAAACAAGGTGAGAATGAATCAGTGCCGGAATGTAAGGGTGGGGGAACTGTAGATTGCAGAGAAAAACAGCGGCATCTCCTGGCGTGATTCACACATGCGAAAATCTGGGAGCGACCCTGCTGGGGATCAAACCCAATTCACCTAGGTGGGAGGAGAGAGAAATGAGCGGAATAGCAGGTGTTCCGTAGGGGTCGGCATACCTCTAGTTGGCAAACGGAGGGGGGCACGTAAACGGGGTGGTAAGGGATCGCCACCACCCAGGCAGCCTCCTGGAGGGCAGCGACTTCTCTCATGGTGCAGTGCCCCACATAACACATGTCTCCTTTCCCAGGATAGCGAAGTGGGTGGGATTATCACCAACACTCCAGTTCTCCGTGGGGAAGTTTGCAAGTCGTGTGATTGGGTGATTTCCACTGCAGGTCCCCAGCAAGTACGCAGGTAAGTCAAGAGTTATCACTGGCACCGAGGATCTTCACAGCGGCTGAACACTCCTCTCCGGCGGGGACTGACGAGGTGGGGTCACCACCATACCCCAGAAGAGAGCTGTTAGAGAGACACTTCAGGCAGTGTATATTCATTTTATTGGTAAACCAAAGTAAATCAGAATAAATCAGCCTGGACCCACACCAGGCCTGAAGAACCAGACCTAACTGCTACTATCTGGGCCCCAGGGTGAACGAAAGGATTGCGGGGAACGAGAGAGCAGCGAAGAAGGCCGAAAGCAACTGAATGCTGGGCTGCGTATCCCTCCTTGGCAGCGGGCAGCAGCAGCTCTGCAGGTTTGCTACCCTCGCATNAGCAACTGAATGCTGGGCTGCGTATCCCTCCTTGGCAGCGGGCAGCAGCAGCTCTGCAGGTTTGCTACCCTCGCATTGAGACGATCACATGGCGTGTACAGCTGATGGAGCTTGACCAGGGAGGCCCTAGAGAGAGATCAGATGTTGCCCGTNTGAGACGATCACATGGCGTGTACAGCTGATGGAGCTTGACCAGGGAGGCCCTAGAGAGAGATCAGATGTTGCCCGTTGCACATCGCACTGTACCAAACAATAGTAACCTAGTTGCATATTGCCACCATAAATTAACAATTTTTTATACCATAATAAAACAATATCCACCTTACACTTTGTGAGGAAGAAAAATATCTGACAATAATCAAACATTACTTCCATAAATACCAATCTTGGATGAGATTTCTTGCTTTGCTCTAAACCCTCAAATAAATTACGACTAAAGATAGTTTGGAAACCTAGGAAGATGTTTTTTCAAGACCTCACGAGTCATCCAAGGAAGGTGTTACCAACACGTCCCTTCCTTGTCACTATTAAATGCGGAAAATTTCTGGAGTAAATGCACAGGCTGTCTTCTGAAAGTTTCTTTGTAGCTGGGTCTTTACCCGCAAATTTGTCTCTCACCAAAGATGCAGGTGGTGGTGNCTGTCTTCTGAAAGTTTCTTTGTAGCTGGGTCTTTACCCGCAAATTTGTCTCTCACCAAAGATGCAGGTGGTGGTGGTTTACTTTTTTGTAACTGGCTGCAACATTGCTATTGGAGAAGAGAGGAAAATATCAAACGTATAGTGGAGTAATGTAAAATGTTTTGGACAATCAGGTGAGAAATGCCACTACCGTTCTCACACCAGCTCCACAGNGTATAGTGGAGTAATGTAAAATGTTTTGGACAATCAGGTGAGAAATGCCACTACCGTTCTCACACCAGCTCCACAGCCAAAGTTCAGCTTACAGGGACACAACATCGTGCACGATATGAAGCACTCACGTGATGTTTGAAGATTGCAGCCTCTTCAGGGAAGCCCTGGTCCGACAAGTACTTGAACACTTGCTCCACGCTCCAACATGATGCGTCCGGCACTCTGGCGTCTATCTCCTCGTCCACGTCTTGCTTGTCGAAACTACTGCAGACCTTCGCTTCAATTGCGTGTATCGCGCGCGCCTCGCAAGCTGCATCCTTCTGTCCTGAAACTAGCAACACGAACCCCTTTCATAGCCACGTCACGAGTGAATATGTAGTACCGTTCCACTTCTACAGGATGCGGCACAGTAGAGCTACCATTTTACAATGTGAATAATTATGCTGATTTTTTTATGAAAGCTACAACAGTGAAAAAATAATACTATCAGCTCTATTTGTGCTACAATTATGTACAGAATTAAATAATGTTAAGTGCTGAGCAATTATTGTCAATAATCCGTGCGGTATGCCATCCACACTTGAATAGGCCATTAAATACATNATGTTAAGTGCTGAGCAATTATTGTCAATAATCCGTGCGGTATGCCATCCACACTTGAATAGGCCATTAAATACAACACAGTTTTGATGTGTACTAATTTCCTGTGACACTGGGCAAGTAGATTACGCAATGCAGACCTCAGCAATGGAACAGATGGCACTGGAAGGNGTAGATTACGCAATGCAGACCTCAGCAATGGAACAGATGGCACTGGAAGGCAGTCGACGTGTTTAATAAAATGGTGACGATACCTCTACCTAGAGTTTCAGATTTAACTTTGTTAGAAAACTGGTCAAATTATACACACATTTTAAATCATGTCTACTGTGCGGCGTCCTTTGTGTCTTAAAAAAAAAGCAAAGCCTTGAAATATTTTGTTTCCAAATGTGTGTGAATACAAGCTGCATTTATATTACCAAATATGTCTTGTTCTTCACAGACCACCAATAACAAGGAGGTCTATTTTCTGGAATGATGAAGTTGCTGCAAGTTAGTTTTTAGTACACATTATGGAAACACTATAATAACGATTCTGACAAAAAAGGTAAGAAATCAACTAAGAACAAAGTGACTTGCTACAAACTGTCAGCAGTGTACAGTGTAAGAAAAGTGTGCTCAGATCTTGCTCTGTTCACGAACTGTTCATTGAAATGTATGGGTAACACCTATCACAATGTACTTTGCATGTCCAAAGTCTAGAATCGTGGGATTGCTATAGGCGTAAGCCCAACATGCCTCATGATGAACTAGCATGGAGTATTTGTCAGTAACTCGCCTCTACGGCACTCAGTGGTAACACTAACTATTTATTTATGGTATAACAATAAAGGTAAAAATCCTAACTAATATTATAAATACGAAAGTGTGTGTGTTTGTCCTTTAACGTTGCAACTGAGACACCGATTGACGTAGTTTTTTGTACAGAGATAGTTGGATGGCCAGGAAGCGACATGTCCTACTTTTTATCCCAAAAAAATCTCTCATTCCCTTAGGAAATTTTTTTTAGTAAAAATAGCTCTCGGGGTACAATGCTGCATCAATGTAAGTTGTTAGTGTGGGACGAAAGCACAATGTCACACAAAAAAGCAATAGAGGCCGTAAACCGAACTCTACAGGATATACGAAACAATACAGACATTACGGGAGGAATAGTTGTATTACTGGCTGGTGACTTCCGCCAAACTCTAGCGGTGATTCAGAGGGGTAAATATAATAGTGCACCTCTACAATGATGTTGATACAGGACATTATGCTGATACACTATCAAAAATTGTAGATGGGCGGTTAGAAACAGATGCCGAGGGCTGTGTGTCACTAACGGGGCATTCTAGTAATTTGGCGCAGAGTGATACGGAACTGATTGCTAGCGTTTACCCAGATCTACAAAGAAATATAAATGACGACCAGTGGCTATGTAAAAGAGCGATTCTAGCACCAAAAAATGACATCGTTAGTTCTCTGTTCTGTGTTTATGATCGGTGTCTGTCTACTAACAAATACCGTTATTTCTCCCTATAAGTTTGTTACTATAACCATACGAGCAACATTCAATGAAGAAGTTTTTCATCTTGCACTCATTGAAATTGAAAGCAAGTATAGACATTGTCAGGAAAAAGTATAAAAAGCATGGACCTTATTTAAAAAAAAACCTAAACAATAATTGTGTAGTCCACGTGAGCGGAGACATGGGCACAGCTAGTTACGTTGTAAACAGGAGACAATGCACAAGTACTCTCTGGGTGGTACTAGTGGACACACACACAAACATCAGATGAACACATTTTCCACACCGATGCGCGGTTGCAACATTTCGCAGGCTAGGCCAGCTTCATCAGGCAGAGAGTGGGGGCACACTAGTCTGCTGAGTGGGTGGGCGGCCTCGTGGAAAATGTGTTCACCTGACTGTGTGTGTGTATCTGCGAGTACTCTTACATTCTGTCTCCTTTTTATAATGTAATTAGTATCCTAGCAGCCCATTCTCACCATAACAAAAATAAAAAGTTTATGTATAGGTTACTTTGGATATCCTGTATCAAAATTTTCATATGCATGAAAATTATTGCAAGAACAACCCATTTCGGCCATTTTCACTTTCAAAAAACACCCAGTTAGATATACAGAGCAAGGTGGTGCGGCCATAGTTCACTCCAGGTGAATGCAGAGATGGTTCCTTACTACAAACTGTGGCCGATGCAACTCCCCGCTTCTGCTCCTCTGAGCAACTTGCTGCCTCTGTAATGACCTCTCTGTCAACAAGACGTTAAGCCATGCCTACCAATCTACCCACCCATTAGATATGTAAACTGAAAACAGATTGCATTCCAACATGAAAAGTTTCTCGAACGTTATTTGTATGCAGACTTCAATCCGGAACGTTGAGCCGTGCTTGAATAAACATTTATGTACCGAACTCTGCACAAAGATTGCCGACCCAGGAAAAAAAGCAGTCTTCAAAGTTTGAAAGAACTTTTACTTCTACCTGACTATGATCCTTACTAGCCTCTGAGCATGTTGCTTACATCGTTGAAACCTGGGTGCATGTTGTAGAGCGAGCGAAGTACCGAGGCACACACCTGAGTCAGACTTTGGCTTCATGTAGTTAGCAGAGCAGATGTTGCAGAACCACTTTGCTGACGACGCATGCTCTAGCAGGGGTGCCGGGCGGCAGCCCACGTGGAATCCTCTGTCACAGCCATTGCATATCACCATTCGCTGCTGCAAACACACACACACTTACCTCCTACACCAATACACTGGTGACTCTCTTCCTGTATTCTAAAGGATATTTCCATACAGTCAGCCTTGACAATGAACAAGTACCAAGCCAAAACCACAACTCTCTGTTAAAGCCAGGTCTACAGGCAGTCTGAGAAGTAGGTCTTAACAGGAGTAGCAGGGTGGTTTGTGGAGTTGTAGAATGCTAGACGTTCGACTCTGACAAAATCCAAGTCTTACGACTCCGACTGCCACAACAACTAATTGCTTACCGTTGACGAGACCTTAGCTAACTGACTAACTACAGCAATAAAACACAGAAACATATTTTCTTGTTTACTTTACTAATGTAATTATCTGAACTGTTTGTATTTATTCAATCAGTACCTTCTCTAACCAATTGCTTGTTGGAAATAAAAATATTGGAGTGAATGAACTCTGCAAAATGGAATAAAATTAATAACTTGCCTTGCGTAAAATGGCAAACTGCTCTGCGGCATTGCAGTTATGGTTTATGTATCTACTTCTTGGAACTCACTCATATTACATAATCTATGGTGGTTTGAGATTGGTTCTTACAATGAGTTACGAACAAGGTAATGTCCATTGCATCACATACTTCAACTTCCACAACTGTTCCAATCTACAAATTAATTTTATACCAACCTTAATGTTGCAACCTTAACGCCACGCAACTAGTCTGGCAGATGGCTTGCGTACTAACCTAACCTAAAATTACATCTACACATGGCACACACGTCTAGGGCTTATCAAACATTAGAACATGGAACCTCGTGTTCCAGTGCCCAAGACGAGTTCAGCCAGAGTCGCCAAATTTAGCATACCACTAACAGTAACTACGCACCAAGTATGTGATACACTCCCAGAACAAACAGCAACTGCGCTCTATATTTTAAATTCCTTTGTACTGTTACTGGCAAGTTTCTGTGAATAAATACTGGATAAAATACTACAAGCTAAAATTCACATGATATGTAGGTCTACCATTTTCACTTTTCAAATATTTGTAGTATTTGAGGAACAAATGTACATTTCTTACTTGCAAATGTTTCTCTATGCACAACACAGAACACATTTTCTCCCATAGATAACAATTACAGAAGCTGAAATGTTGGAACGCTTGAAACCTCTACTCCAAACAACCCAGCATAATAACACAACAATCAGGTAATCATGAGAAACATGGAACTTTAAGTACAACGCATCAAAGATTTTATGCACGTAAAAAACTCACTTTTGGGTACAAAGCACGTCCAAATACTGTATTCCTCCAAAACCAAAAACACTCTCACTAATACATTCTTTGCTGGATTGCATGAAAACAGGCCTGTATTTAAAATTAATTTATGACCTTTACTCTATGTGCATCCAACTGATCCATTTGTAATTAAAGGAACATGATTTAATGTTTAAAAAATGGTACCATTCTCTTCAACTAGAAGCCAACAGAAATTCTACAGAAGTGCAATACAAAATCTAGGAATGAACTGCAGTTACACACTGGCTGTTGTAATGATATGGTGTCTGACAAGCACACCAAACACAAACCCAAGACACCTGTGTGCTCACTAAACAACAAACTGAATCAAATCTGCTAACATTAAATTATACCACTCTCTCCGACTTACGGTTGCCAGATGTACAGATTTACCCAAAACCATTCCGATTTTCCTCATTTTGTTCAGACTTCTGTTCTTATATGGAACAAAACGCTCCATGTTCAGAGTGTTAAGATCAACTGTACACCATAGCAAAAATTAATGCAATTACCAATTAACGATCCTAGCATTCTTTGAAGAAATGTGTCTTCTTTCCAAACCACACTCTTGGCAGTCAAATAATTTGTTTTCACAGTCCCAAAAGACAGAACAGAAAACTTATTTTTATGAACAAGAATCTAACATTAAGTACAAGTATTTTCAAAAATAAATATGTGTACAAGTTGGCCCTGTTTAGTACACATTAGCATGAAAGCNAACATTAAGTACAAGTATTTTCAAAAATAAATATGTGTACAAGTTGGCCCTGTTTAGTACACATTAGCATGAAAGCTTGGTTTATTAAATGTGCCCCTGTTGGAAATGTATAAAACTTTGTTTATTTAGGATGAGTCCAAAAAGCAATGTTGCCACCACAAGTACTGTTTTTCCTTTCAGAATATCTGGCAACCCTACTTTGGCCATNTTGCCACCACAAGTACTGTTTTTCCTTTCAGAATATCTGGCAACCCTACTTTGGCCATACAATTATCTTCACACCGCAGCTATCAGTCTGCCCTGCTGCAAGTTTGGGTGGCATTTCTGCCACTCGCGCAGGAGACCTGGGTTCGGTTTACAATGCCAGAGCTGGGTTTTTTTTTTTTTTCAGAATGGTAATGGGACTGCCACAGGGTTGGCCCAGCCTCGCAAGGACAGTTAGTCTCCTCTGCGATCATTCACTTTTCCCCTAATCAGAAGCCAATGTACGTCGTGCAAACAATAAGCCAATCAGAANAACATTAAGTACAAGTATTTTCAAAAATAAATATGTGTACAAGTTGGCCCTGTTTAGTACACATTAGCATGAAAGTTTGGTTTATTAAATGTGCCCCTGTTGGAAATGTATAAAACATTTGTTTATTTAGGATGAGTCGAAAAAGCAATGTTGCCACCACAAGTACTGTTTTTCCTTTCAGAATATCTGGCAACCCTACAATTATCTTCACACCGCAGCTATCAGTCTGCCCTGCTGCAAGTTTGGGTGGCATTTCTGCCACTCGCGCAGGAGACCTGGGTTCGGTTTACAATGCCAGAGCTGGGTTTTTTTTTTTCAGAATGGTAATGGGACTGCCACAGGGTTGGCCCAGCCTCGCAAGGACAGTTGGAGAGTCTCCTCTGCGATCATTCACTTTTCCCCTAATCAGAAGCCAATGTACGTCGTGCAAACAATAAGCCAATCAGAACATCATGAACTCCGCTATGCCCAGCTGCTGATGCTCGTGTAACGAGAATTGTGCCTAGGGCTATAGACCTTGCGTCCCCTTCTCACCGGTAATGGAAAACCTTTGGGCTGTGGCAAGTGGGGGGGGAAGGGCGGACAACTCTGAATGAAGCTGTCTGGTAGCCACCATCACTGTCTTCCTTTAAGCTACTTTGGCCGGCTATGTGAACGCTCACTTGCCCAGGACAATAGTAATGATCACTGTACATTGCAAACAGCATTCGCCATAGCTATATTGGTTTTGGCTTTGCGATTTCACAACACACAAAAGTAACTTATAGTGCATCTTTATGTTACACGCTTGAAACACCTGANGTTTTGGCTTTGCGATTTCACAACACACAAAAGTAACTTATAGTGCATCTTTATGTTACACGCTTGAAACACCTGAAACTAAATTGTCCACATACATTTGACGCCAGTTGGGCCAGCGGGGATGAAGGCGCACTGGCTCGGTATCCTTCTAGACTCTAGGGAAATGGAATCTCCTTAATGAAGATGTTTATCATACTGGTTGGGCCATGCGAACTGAGCAAGTATCTCAATAATCTTTCGAGCAGATGGTGGTAGTGCCGGGCAGAGCGCTGTTCTGGAATGTGTCCTGACTGGGACGTATGCTACAGCGGCAGGGCGGAGGGGATGATGCACTGCTGGACGAGAGGTGTGCAAGTACAGCTGCCTCGCTACTGGCGCACCGAGGGGTCGAGAGACACTTGGGAGTGGCCTTTTTGGTGATGTTGAAGGCAGTGGTGATATCTGCCTTGTCACCATGTACAACGCGTCGTGATGGTGCTGCTAGTATTGAGTTCCATGCAGCAGCTGGACGCACGCGCCCAGTCATAAGATGGCTGCCTCCTCTCGTTCTTGCATGCGCGCCCCCTGGGGGCATCAGGCCATGGCTTACCAGAACACTTAGCTTGGGCATTTAGGATCTTGTCTGCCTTTTTCCGACCCACCCGGTGATGGGGCATTTAGGAATAGCTGTAGGAACATAGCTATGCAGTCAGTGATGTTACATTAATTATACAGGGCATAAAACGAAAAAAGAGTAAGAGAATTAAGATTTTTAGTGGATTTGGTGGCTGTCCTGTAGGCGCAGGCACAACCGTAGATATGACTAAAGTTAGACTGGGGAGGACAGCAGGTTCTGGCATGGTCCCTTCCTGGGGCCGGTGCCTTGGGGTTGATCCCTGCAGAAGTCCTATAGATTGATCGACGCCACCATGTGCGTTTCACGACTGACTGTACTCAGGCCTATAACGACTTAGGGAGAGAGCCCCTTGACCCCCTCGGGAGAAGTCGAGTGAGTGGCGTGACCAGCTACAGACCTTAACTGCCCCTCTGGGTTCACAGCGTTCCCCACGCAAGGCCCCTACGGCTCTCAGTAAGCAGCACAATCAGCTTGTAGCCTGAGAGTCGAGGTGACCTAATATGTTAGTCCTCCTCAAGCCCCAGAGAAAGGTTCTCTTCCCCCTTGCCTCAGTGGTGCTAGAGGGCGGCAGCCAGCACTAGACACTAAAAATTTACAAGAGTTGGGAGCGCCCTTTAGTGGGGATGTGGGNGTGCTAGAGGGCGGCAGCCAGCACTAGACACTAAAAATTTACAAGAGTTGGGAGCGCCCTTTAGTGGGGATGTGGGTCGAGTCTTTAACGCGGCGATCATGCATACACCTGGAAGTAGATATGCAGATATGCACACAGAAGGTAAAGTGGGTAAGAAAGGCATAAAGCGAAAGAGAATGACTGGACCACAAAGAGGAAATATGTGTTTTATTCCATCTGAAGGATTGTACAAAACATATACCTCCAAACNAGAATGACTGGACCACAAAGAGGAAATATGTGTTTTATTCCATCTGAAGGATTGTACAAAACATATACCTCCAAACTGTTCCCACTAACATCTGATGGATGATGGACCAAGTTTGCCAAGCTGTTTACCGCAGGGTGGCAACGAGGTTCGAACTGAAGTTCAGGGCGAGAGCGGCCCCGGTGCGTAAGAGACACATGGGCAAGCACTCTTGACTTCGTAGAAGGCTCCACGACAAGAGCTTGTTACTAACGTGTTGAGAAATACAAGTTAGCGGCTATGGCAGCCATGTAACTAGGTTAAAGTAATTCTGTTTAAGGCAAGCGTTTACAGGTAGAAAGGTGAGAGAGCGAGAGCTACAGCTATTAAACTGAAACAAACTACCAGCGAACTGCCTCGTTTCGAGTGTAAACAAGGAAATAAATACCCTTGAGACACATGGTGGCTGGAGCAGGCTGCATGGAGTGGGGAACCTCCCCCGATGCATGGTGAGTGTGCGCGTTCGGTGCCTGCAAGCAAAAGCAAGGCAACGAGAGGGTGGGTCCGCCACTTGATTGGAGCGCCGCGTCGTGCGGATTGCCAGTCTCTCAGGCAGCAAGGGGCTTCACTCCGCTTGTAGAAAGGAACGGTACAGAGGCGAAATGAGCTACGGCACCTGGTGCTATGGTGCGTTAGGGGGAGCAGCAGAGGCTGAGGCTAGTGACTGTGACATACAGCGCTCATGGGGAGACACATTGCTCTATGAAGGATGTCTACAGCGACAGGAAATACACTTCTTTCATCATTTGCCAGTTGACTAAGTGTGCACAAGGCAAGGAATANAGGATGTCTACAGCGACAGGAAATACACTTCTTTCATCATTTGCCAGTTGACTAAGTGTGCACAAGGCAAGGAATAGAGCAGGAGACACCGTAAGTAACAGTCTTGAGCCGGTAGTTTTCAATTGGTTGATCCACGGTTTTCCTCCAGGCAACTCTCCAATAGTCTCCACGTTCTGGTTTTACGTCAATCTGCATATACATTTCCTTATTACGTGTGGTGAATATTAGATCGCGACATCAAAGGCAGAGCAAATGTTGTGCAGATCATTCTGTAGTTTTGGCCCAGTTAGCCGTACATTGTTAAGACTGGCGCAACATATTGTCTTTGCTGACGCACTGAAAACAACTCGCATGTTTGTATTAGAGCTGTCAAGTACATTGCAAGAGTGCGATGGTGTCATACGTAATAAGAAAATGCCAATGTTTGTTCGAAGGTTGTAAATTGGATAAACATCCACGAACTGCAAACACATTTGCTAGAGTTGCGGTTCACACTGCATCTTACGCTCCTGAGACAACACACTGCCCAGGTATATGATTCAAGTTCTACTTCAGCAAACAAGGCACTTATAAAATGGCTATCATCTCAGCTCATTGCCTCGCTATATTCCAGCTCACAAGCTTTATCTTCAGGAGACACAGAAGTCTGTTATGGAAGTTTAACCTCCCAGAACCTCTTGGTGCTGCGTCCAGTGGTGTTGCAGCATTAAGTGAGGAGATTTGGGCAGCTATTAACAATGAGGTATCGAGAGCTGATGAGGGTGAAGCAAGGCAAGTATGGAGCAGCGCCAGAATGAAGGGGCGGGGTAAACAGGAGACCCCCGAGAAAACTCACCGACCAGCAACATAGTTTGGCACGACTCCCACATACAAAAATCTGGGAGTAACCCCGTGGGGAATCAAACCCGGTTTGCCTCGATGGGAGGCGAGTGGTCTGACCACTGCGGCCCCCAGCAAACTTGAAGGTATTTTTCAAAAATCAACACTAACTTAATGAAATGTAACCTGGCAACTGTAGGTTTCTGTTCTTTTCCAGTTTACACTACCTACAAATTCACTTATTGCTATAATCAATATAATTAGAGAAAACCATAGTTACACTCACCTGTTTTCATGCACAACAGTGAATAAATAAATATTTTTTTCATTTTGAAGGGAAACAAGGAATAAATAATGCATATTTAATGCAAAGTTACCAAAATATGCAATCGACTACATTGAACTAATATTGGCGAAAACCAAAATAACTTATCAGACAAAGGTTTTGTCATCATGAGCATAACATCAAGCACAACAGTAATTACTATGCATAATATAATACATTATTATAACAAATGCATGTTTTAATAAAAAAAGTCTGTTAAACATTTCACTAGTATTTATAGAGTGGATTGGAAAGGCTTCACGAGCAACCCTCCACAACTCCAATCAATGACAAACTCTCTTTATGGCAGCCAGAACGCACCTGACGAAACGGTTATCGAAAAAGTTAATTCCNACTCCAATCAATGACAAACTCTCTTTATGGCAGCCAGAACGCACCTGACGAAACGGTTATCGAAAAAGTTAATTCCTGCAAAAACGCTAAATTTTGATGATAATTTGTTCACAAAGCCTAGCATCCTAAAACCATGTAACTTATTAACTAAAAGAAAATGCCAAAATGATTTTTTTTTTAATCTTTCCTCTCCTTTCTTAGAAAAGTTGCTAATTAATTTCTACTGTGTCATGCAAAAGGCTACAAAAAATCGTTTAATGTCCTCCTCGCCACCAAGCATATTTATAGAATATAGACTGAACTTAGAAATGCTTTTCCAGGAACAACTAAGCAACCACTGTGAACCCTAGAAAGTGAGAAAAAAACAAAAATGGTATGAGTGAAGGCGAGTTCCCAGTCTCTCAAAGACGAACTGAAGTTATTTGGACTTGGGTGTGTTACTGGTGGCCTAAAGAAAGAAAGGTCACAATATGAACAGCGTTGTACAACAATTATGACTGTACAGTGCATATCAAAATCATGCAGACTACGGCTGAGGATTGATCACAAACATAGGTGAGAACACATAACACTCGTGGTCTCAAGTAAATCCTAAGGGCAGTACACATCATGTAAGTTGGACCAGAAACACCAGTTTATTACAAATATTGGAGAAAATTATTAAGATGTGTCTGGATAAGGTGTAACGGAATAAAAGATCTACAAACACCACAACANACAAATATTGGAGAAAATTATTAAGATGTGTCTGGATAAGGTGTAACGGAATAAAAGATCTACAAACACCACAACATCTGTCTGTCGATGCCGTCAAATTATTTCATGGAAATAATCACGGCCACCACTCTTATTTCAACTTAATATCCACGATGCTGTAGCATCCNCAAATATTGGAGAAAATTATTAAGATGTGTCTGGATAAGGTGTAACGGAATAAAAGATCTACAAACACCACAACACCTGTCTGTCGCTACCGTCAAATTATTTCATGGAAATAATCACGGCCACCACTCTTATTTCAACTTAATATCCACGATGCTGTAGCATCCTTGGGATTTACAAATGGTTAAAAACTCGCATGTCACAATTAACTTTACACATTATCCATACACCCGTGTGTTCCAACTCCAGTAGTTGTAATAAACTAGTGTTTCGGGTCCAACTGCAAAAATATTTACAGCTATTAGGACTCACTTTAGACCATGTCATATATTGAACCTTCTTTCCTCATGATTAACCTGCAGCCAAAGTTTCTCAGTCTAATTTTAAAACATTCTGTATAGTTAAGATCAATACCCTCGTTACAATGCTTGAGCAGCACGGAAATCACATCACTTATATTTTCCAATCGACTACAGTGGGTGTGCACTCGGTACGCCCTAAAAACTACTAACCTCGATTGTACGAAGCAACTGCTTGTTCGTAAACCATGCGTGCACTCAAACTTCCGTGCTGACGCTGGAGTGTGTCAAAACTGCACTCGGTGCACACTTTCCCAGTACAAATGACAACTTGGAGAGCAGGAAACAACTACACTCGGTGCAAGAGCACCCAGAGTGCAGTTTGTTGCAATTCGCCAATATCGTCAGAAGTTGTGATGAGAAAAGAACTGCACGAAAATCTACATCTGCCTCCGTCAAGCTTTTAGTACAATGCATGCTTGACGTGCAATCAATAGGTCGACAATGCTGCTGCAAGGTGGGTCGAACATGGCAGGCATTCCTCCTCAACATGTTCAGGTTCCTGCCTACCTGGAGCTTGAACCGCGCTGCAGTGAGTTTGAAACGCACATCTTCCCCACAACGCTATTAAAACAGCATCCAACGTGCTCAGCTACAAAACGAACACACTTCAGACTAGGACTGTTGGTGATCGCAAGACTTCGTGCACATTACAATCACTTCACAAAACTACAACATAGCAAAAATATGTGCATCACATATATACAAAATTACTCGAGGACCCTGCATTTAACCCTGTCGCAGACTTTCCACCAACAAAATAAGAGTCACCACTAAAGTCTCGTACGCAACTTGACGAGAACACTGCACGCCAGTTCAAAGACTCGTGCTTGGTGGCGACGGCGCCCTTAGTGGACGTTGCAGAGTCGCCCTTATCACTCTAGAGCTTCTCTACTTCAAATGCTGGAACTCGCTGCAACGAGGCGGGAGCCTTAACTAGTCCAGCTCAGGAATCCCACAAAGTTGTCAAGGCCATCAAAATTAAAATTTGTGTTACTTTCATAATAAGCTGTAACGTTTTTTGCATTTACTTTATGAATACTGCTAATGTTTGGTGACTCACTCTCCCAATGTACAGAAGTATGTCTATTTTGATAAAAAAAATATTGAAATACATACTGTTTCCGATGTTCCGGAACACACGCTGCAGGTTTTACAACGGGAACACAGCCAGTTTTCCACTGCTGCAGACTCGCTCAAGTTCGTGCATGACGGGTGAACTGCGAAAAATTCCAACACAGGCCTTAACACAGCTTTACCACATTGACTTTTAAAATTAAGCGCACTGTGATTCATAGAAGTATAACTTATTATTTTTTTACCTAAAAAACCTACNCAAATATTGGAGAAAATTATTAAGATGTGTCTGGATAAGGTGTAACGGAATAAAAGATCTACAAACACCACAACACCTGTCTGTCGCTACCGTCAAATTATTTCATGGAAATAATCACGGCCACCACTCTTATTTCAACTTAATATCCACGATGCTGTAGCATCCTTGGGATTTACAAATGGTTAAAAACTCGCATGTCACAATTAACTTTACACATTATCCATACACCCGTGTGTTCCAACTCCGGTAGTTGTAATAAACTAGTGTTTCGGGTCCAACTGCAAAAATGTTTACCCCTATTAGGACTCACTTTAGACCATGTCATATATTGAACCTTCTTTCCTCATGATTAACCTGCAGCCAAAGTTTCTCGGTCTAATTTTAAAACATTCTGTATAGTTAAGATCAATACCCTCGTTTACAATGCTTGAGCAGCACGGAAATCACATCACTTATATTTTCCAATCGACTACACTGGGTGTGCACTCGGTACGCCCTAAAAACTACTAACCTCGATTGTACGAAGCAACTGCTTGTTCGTAAACCATGCGTGCAGACGCTGGAGTGTGTCAAAACTGCACTCGGTGCACACTTTCCCAGTACAAATGACAACTTGGAGAGCAGCAAACAACTACACTCGGTGCAAGAGCACCCAGAGTGCAGTTTGTTGCAATTCGCCAATATCGTCAGAAGTTGTGATGAGAAAAGAACTGCACGAACAACCACCCGACAATCTACATCTGCCTCCGTCAAGCTTTTAGTACAATGCATGCTTGACGTGCAATCAATAGGTCGACAATGCTGCTGCAAGGTGGGTCGAACATGGCAGGCATTCCTCCTCAACATGTTCAGGTTCCTGCCTACCTGGAGCTTGAACCGCGCTGCAGTGCGTTTGAAACACACATCTTCCCCACAACGCTATTTAAACAGCATCCAACGTGCTCAGCTACAAAACGAACACACTTCAGACTAGGACTGTTGGTGCTCGCAAGACTTCGTGCACATTACAATCACTTCACAAAACTACAACATAGCAAAAATATATGTATCTCATATATACAAAATTACTCGAGGACCCTGCATTTAACCCTGTCGCAGACTTTCCACCAACAAAATAAGAGTCACCACTAAAGTCTCGTACGCAACTTGACGAGAACACTGCACGCCAGTTCAAAGACTCGTGCTTGGTGGCGACGGCGCCCTTAGTGGACGTTGCAGAGTCGCCCTTATCACTCTAGAGCTTCTCTACTTCAAATGCTGGAACTCGCTGCAACGAGGCGGGAGCCTTAACTAGTCCAGCTCAGGAATCCCACANACTAAAGTCTCGTACACAACTTGACGAGAACACTGCACGCCAGTTCAAAGACTCGTGCTTGGTGGCGACGGCGCCCTTAGTGGACGTTGCAGAGTCGCCCTTATCACTCTAGAGCTTCTCTACTTCAAATGCTGGAACTCGCTGCAACGAGGCGGGAGCCTTAACTAGTCCAGCTCAGGAATCCCACAAAGTTGTCAAGGCCATCAAAATTAAAATTTGTGTTACTTTCATAATAAGCTGTAACGTTTTTTGCATTTACTTTATGAATACTGCTAATGTTTGGTGACTCACTCTCCCAATGTACAGAAGTATGTCTATTTTGATAAAAAAAATATTGAAATACATACTGTTTCCGATGTCCCGGAACACACGCTGCAGGTTTTACAACGGGAACACAGCCAGTTTTCCACTGCTGCAGACTCGCTCAAGTTCGTGCATGACGGGTGAACTGCGAAAAATTCCAACACAGGCCTTAACACAGCTTTATCACATTGACTTTTAAAATTAAGCGCACTGTGATTCATAGAAGTATAACTTATTATTTTTTTACCTAAAAAACCTACTGAATTAAATTTTACATTTTAAATGTGTTACAAATTTTGAAAATGTCAACAAAAACTATTTGTGTTACGTTTTAATACACTGTACAAAAGTATACAACCTAACCTAATTACTTACAAAACTGACTTGAGCAAAGTTTCAGTCAGAAAAAACTCACCCAAAACATGTTACACTTTCCATTATGTATATGGCGTTAACCTTAAAATTTGAACTACATATTTATGTTGATGGTGACTACCTTTGTGGTTACAATCCCTGCAGGCGATGAGTTTCTCGTTCTGACCACGGCGATTGCGAGCCTGGTTGTGGCACAAGTAACACACTCCCCCCACCACACTTTTGTTCTGAGTTACGATCTTCGCAGTAGAGTTGTTTAATACCGGCCGACCTCGCTTGCGTGTGGGGATGTTGTTGTCAGACGGATCAAACACTTTCTTCGCCCGCTGCAAACAAACATCCGTCCGTAACAACAAAGTAGACTGGCGACGCGTACGAGTAACCCCCCACCCCCTCCCAACAAAGGGTAACCAACAAACTTATACTAGTTATACGGACGTATACGTACCTTCCTACGAACGCCAACACGAAACCCAGCCGTAGGAACTTCTTTAGGCGAGTTTTCCGCGTCTGGCGAGCTGTCGAGTTTTTTTATTTCCTCATCCTTCTTCTCGCTGTTGACGTAGTACGTTGCATTGAAGCTCGACTCTGTTTCATCCTCTTTGCAAATGTAGTCATCATCGGAATGGTGATCCGAAGACAGGGGCGAGTCTATTTTCAGCATTTTCAACTCATTGCCGTTGGAATTGCTCGGCGAAGGGCTGGTGGGTATAGGGTGATCCGCCAGCGAGTAGTTACCATTTTCCAGGATCACCAGATTCCTCGAGGCAACTTCGCGTTGCACGATGATGTCGAAGTGTTGCTCCGTGAACAGAG
Source organism: Clitarchus hookeri (assembly GCA_002778355.1). Classification (NCBI taxonomy): domain Eukaryota; kingdom Metazoa; phylum Arthropoda; class Insecta; order Phasmatodea; family Phasmatidae; genus Clitarchus; species Clitarchus hookeri. Next base: position 649,748 of record NQII01000262.1, read on the forward strand.
TCCTGTCTTTGTCGTAAAGGAACTTCTTCAGTTCGTGCCTGGGCACTCCGAAATCCAAGTAGTCGGGTTCCTGGACGATCAACTCCGCGATGCCGCTACTCACCAGACTACTCAAGCTCTGGTTCACTCCCTGGTTCTCCTCCCGGCTCTTGCTGTACATCGCGTACCTCGACCACTTGGCCGCATTTCTGTAGCTCGTGTTGCCCTTGTACTCGACTTCGACGACGATGTCGGCGTCTACCAGCCGCTGTAAGTCGGATATCGTGTCCGCGGGAAACACAGCGAACCTTCTCTGTAAATAACTGCATATTCTGTCGGCGTCCGGCCGCGCCTTGCGTCTTCGCAGTTGGTCGATAGCTTCTAATATGTGGTGCTCGTGCTTGATTTCACTCATAACTGCGGACCCGCAGTGTGCTATTCGAAACACGTATGTTCACAACTGCCGCACGACCTTCCTGCCTGTCGCCGCCACCGCGGTCCCACTCGATTAGCTGCTCAAAAAAAATACGCCTGTGGCGCACTGAGCAGTGGGATTCCTGCTTTCCGCGCATGCGCGCCGTGACAAGTCGATAGTACGTGTTCGAAAACACATACTTCAGTATATTCATAAATTATTTCACTTAAGATCATAATTAGCTTCATTTTTAAAGACGGCTCAATAAATCAACAGTATTTAACCTTACTACCGTAGTACACAATAGTTTCCTGTATTCGTGTGATCACTCGCGACCTTACAATCAAAATAGTTCCAGACAAAAACATTAAATTTAATTGAAGTTCTTGAATTGGCTGTTATATTGAACTTCAATTTAAAATGGTATATTTTAATGCATGTTTTGTACGATAATTTGTGTTGTAAAACTGTTGGCTGAATTGCGTTATTCAATAATCTTACTTTACAAAGAAAATATTTACTCTTTTTTTAAACCTGTATTTATTATTTATGCCAATCGTTTATCAAGGCAAGTAAATCTCATTTAATTTTTCAAGAATTTGTGTTTAATTTTTATTACGTTCGACCAGTTGCAATACAAGACGTAAAACAACTCCACTCGGGCACATTCTTGCGCATGCGTCATGGCGATTCGCAAACATCTTGTGTAGCCTACTTTCCTTGCGTTAGGGATTGTAGGCTACTAAAAATCGAGATAAGCATTTTGTTATTAGATTATAAATATCTAAACACATTCGCACAAGTACTCTTGAATTTTACAGCTATCTCATACTGTTAAAGTTTATTTAATTATTTATTTATTCATTCTATGTCACAATTGGTACTATGTAAAAAAAACTTTTCGATCAAATCACGCATCCCATATGTTCAATTTTATTTCATGTGTGTATTGATTTTAACATTGTGAATTCAAATAACTAAATTTAAAGATAAAATGTGCTGGACACTTACTTTGTACTTGCGAAAGATTTTGCGTGAATATAAAAACGTTAAAATATTGTTGAATTATAATTTTAAGGTTTTGTAATACTAGTCTGAATTAAAATAGGAGTTGTACCCCCGATTTTTNAAATATTGTTGAATTATAATTTTAAGGTTTTGTAATACTAGTCTGAATTAAAATAGGAGTTGTACCCCCGATTTTATTATGAAATAAAATGTATTAGCCTTTCAATAACGAATTAACTATGTTAAATATGATGCGAAACGTTGAACTTAGTAATACGACCGAGGTCACAAAATGCAGGATCATTTCTATTTTCGTAAATCAACTATCAGTGCTGATCAATATTGCTAACGGATCAATGCGCTACAGCACTAAATTTTTGAGCGGATAATAGATTTTCCAGGTAAAATTAATATCCGAGAATGGATCACGTAAGTTTAATATTAACCTAGGATTCTCCGACAGGCTAAAGAAAGGAAGTGCATGGTGCTTCCTTTCTATAAACATACGAACATATCCGCTGTGTTTGGTAAGTTGATCTACATTAAATAGCAAGTAATGCCATACCAAGTACCAATCCAACAATTAATATTTTCCAATACAAAATGCATGAGAAATCGAACACATGTAGAGAAAGTGAGAAAAACAATAGCAAAAAAAAGTAACAATAAGTCTATGTTAATTCTGTTATTTTTAATATTTAATATGTTTTTTTCAAAGTTTTGCTCTAATAGAAAACATGCCAAGGATTTTGAAAATTAATAAGTAATGTAGTTTTGTAAAATAAGAGATATCAGCTAACGCGGGCCAGTTTGTTAGTTTAGTTATATGGTGGAATATAGCCACGTTTCAGCTCATTTCTAACCTTTGCTTGTCGATTTCACGAATTTGGCTGTTATGTGTAACGATTTGTGAAGGTTTTTATTTCTTTTTAGCCCCAAACACGAGCTTGTTTATCGCCATTGGCACTCTATTTTGTGTAATAACTTAAAGAAGCTACCTAATATTTCACGTGAAACATAAAGATATGTTTTAAGGGGTGCGTGTGTGTTTATGTATATATATATGTGTGTGTGTGTGTGTTGAAAAAAAGTTTTCCTTTAATTATCTGCATTTTACATCAAAAATGAAAATAACCACACAGAAGCCTGCCTCGCTTAACCAAAGAAGAAGGTCGTGCAAATCAAACGCGAAACAAATTATGAAGTTACATGACGGGAAGTCTATACAAGCGCTCAATTGTTTCCAACGACAAAAATGTAAAACACTATTTATACATTACAATCAAATAATACGCACAGAGCATAGAACATAACAGTGGTGCGAATTAATGTGTGAAGTTGATTCCCATTGTCATTTTCGTATTATTTTAAGCCAATAAAAATTTGAGATGAGTTTAACATAATGAAATGTTGTTAAATAATGGATTTTCGAAACAGATTGCAATATTGTGTTGAAAATTCACAGTAATTAAAAACACATACCATTTTTTTTTTTACTATTTGTTTTGCAATCGAAAATTAGTGACTGACCTATAAACATTTCTTCAAGTAATCTGTTAACCAACTCTTTTCTCTAAACTAATAAATTGCGACATTTATTTGTTTCTGCAGCATAAAAGTTCTTCCATTTTAAATAAACAACTTCTTTGACAATTGTATACTCTAATCTGATTGGCTATTGCCCCATGCGCCAGTACAAGAAATAAAATATAACCATTCCCTTTGCANTGAAATGTTGTTAAATAATGGATTTTCGAAACAGATTGCAATATTGTGTTGAAAATTCACAGTAATTAAAAACACACCATTTTTTTTTACTATTTGTTTTGCAATCGAAAATTAGTGACTGACCTATAAACATTTCTTCAAGTAATCTGTTAACCAGCTCTTTTCTCTAAACTAATAAATTGCGACATTTATTTGTTTCTGCAGCATAAAAGTTATTCCATTTTAAATAAACAACTTCTTTGAAAATTGTATACTCTAATCTGATTGGCTATTGCCCCATGCGCCAGTACAAGAAATAAAATATAACCATTCCCTTTGCATACAATGTCCGCATTCCACTTGGTACTGACAGCCGCTGAAATTACTAACGAGCGTTCCTTTACTTACTGATTCTGCTTATCGGTAAATCCAGTAAGCAACGATACAATTTTCCATCCAGGCTCGGACAGAAGCTTCCACTGGACCTACCACCCGAGCCTGCGTGCTTGAAGTTATAAAGGGTTATTTGAATAAATTATCTAACGATACTTGTTTCCGTGCAAGTAAAGAAGAGTACGTTTTTTTTATTATTTCTGCAACTGTGGTTCAGGAACAATTTTCACTCACGACTTCACATTTATTTGTTCATGCACAGAGTTATNTTCTGCAACTGTGGTTCAGGAACAATTTTCACTCACGACTTCACATTTATTTGTTCATGCACAGAGTTATAACTGTTATAACTGCTACTTTTGTGTTAAATGAACACGAATGTTTACATTAATTTTCAAAAAATAGAATCAGTAGACATTTTCATGGTTTTTATTACTATTTATTTGCGTTTAATAGTATTATCTTCTTTCTAAAAATAAAACAAAACAAAATNCATGGTTTTTATTACTATTTATTTGCGTTTAATAGTATTATCTTCTTTCTAAAAATAAAACAAAACAAAATGACTGCCACACTCTCGCTCTATCATTGGCCAAAATTTCAACCTTGTAAGAAACCTTCCATCTAATATTTGACACGACCAATTACGAAAAAGTCCATGAAAACGGCCNGAAGCTACCTAATATTTCACGTGAAACATAAAGATATGTTTTAAGGGGTGCGTGTGTGTTTATGTATATATATATATATATATATATATATATGTGTGTGTTGAAAAAAAGTTTTCCTTTAATTATCTGCATTTTACATCAAAAAAGAAAATAACCATACAGAAGCCTGCCTCGCTTAACCAAAGAAGGTCGTGCAAAACAAACGCGAAACCAATTATGAAGTTACATGACGGGAAGTCTATACAAGCGCTCAATTGTTTCCAACGACAAAAATGTAAACCACTATTTAGGATAATACGCACAGAGCATAGAACATAACAGTGGTGCGAAATAATGCGTGAAGTTGATTCCCATTGTCATTTTCATATTATTTTAAGCCAATAAAAATTTGAGATGAGTTTAACATAATGAAATGTTGTTAAATAATGGATTTTCGAAACAGATTGCAATATTGTGTTGAAAATTCACAGTAATTAAAAACACTTACCATTTTTTTTTTTACTATTTGTTTTGCAATCGAAAATTAGTGACTGACCTATAAACATTTCTTCAAGTAATCTGTTAACCAACTCTTTTCTCTAAACTAATAAATTGCGACATTTATTTGTTTCTGCAGCATAAAAGTTCTTCCATTTTAAATAAACAACTTCTTTGACAATTGTATACTCTAATCTGATTGGCTATTGCCCCATGCGCCAGTACAAGAAATAAAATATAACCATTCCCTTTGCANAATTGTATACTCTAATCTGATTGGCTATTGCCCCATGCGCCAGTACAAGAAATAAAATATAACCATTCCCTTTGCATACAATGTCCGCATTCCACTTGGTACTGACAGCCGCTGAAATTACTAACGAGCGTTCCTTTACTTACTGATTCTGCTTATCNTGTCCGCATTCCACTTGGTACTGACAGCCGCTGAAATTACTAACGAGCGTTCCTTTACTTACTGATTCTGCTTATTGGTAAATCCAGTAAGCAACGATAAAATTTTCCATCCAGGCTCGGACAGAAGCTTCCACTGGGCCTACCACCCGAGCCTGCGTGCTTGATGTTATAAAGGGTTATTTGAATAACTTATATAACTATACTTGTTTCCGTGCAAGTAAAGAAGAGTACGTTTTATATTATTTCTGCAACTGTGGTTCAGGAACAATTTTCACTCACGACTTCACATTTATTTGTTCATGCACAGAGTTATNTTCTGCAACTGTGGTTCAGGAACAATTTTCACTCACGACTTCACATTTATTTGTTCATGCACAGAGTTATAACTGCTACTTTTGTGTTAAATGAACACGAATGTTTACATTAATTTTCAAAAAATAGAATCAGTAGATATTTTCATGGTTTTTATTACTATTTATTTGCGTTTAATAGTATTATCTTCTTTCTAAAAATAAAACAAAACAAAATGACTCTGCCACACTCTCGCTCTATCATTGGCTAAAATTTCAACCTTGTAAGAAACCTTCCATCTAATATTTGACACGACCAATTACGAAAAAGTCCATGAAAACGGCCAGCAGTCGGCCAAATCGGCCGTGGAACCATCCAGACAAGCGGTCATGCAGACTTGCATGGAATCATCCATGAAATATTCCATCGTGGCATACAGGCTTAACTGACTAATGGTGCAGTGCTGTCTGGGTTGGAGGCTATACTTCCGGATGAAGCTACTGAGGGCAGGAGGTCAGGCAGTCTCAGTACAAGCAAACAACACAGCATGGTGGCGGTAGATAACAAGCAAGTTATGTTGTCGTTATCGGGAAAAGGTGCAGGTGGATAATATATAAAGCTTCACATTCTTCGATCTCATCATCAATTGATGAGTCTGAATCAGACGCAGACGAATAAAAAAAAATTTACATATATTTACATTTATTTATTAAAAGATTTACCTCTTGTAATAAATGAGTAGGGCGGTCTCTTGAGTTACGCAATCCTTGTCGGGAAGAAGGTGCAAGTTTCGTTCTTGTCAACCTGCACTGCGCACTCTTGGCATGATGTAGTTGGTGCGGCCCAGTGTAGCTGGTGTAGTTGTTGTGACTGCGGCGGTCAGAGTGGGCACAAGGATCTTGTGGACACATGGGGGCAGCGGTGGCGCAGTGTCCAGGGCGCTCACCTNGCAGGTCGACAAGAACGGAACTTTCATCTTCTTGCTGACAAGGATAATGTAACTCAAGAGACCGACCTACTCATTTATTACAAGAGGTAACTCTTTTAATAAATAAGTAGGCGAACCGAAGCGGTGTTTACCCCAAAGTCACAGCTAGAGGGCGCACTGGCAATTGGTTATTGCGTCGTGGCAGGTCGGGCAGCGACCTACGATGTGACGCATTACCAAGTTGCATCGAACTGGCTTGTAGGCTGAAGCTGAAGTGATCACAGCCCCAAAGTGTCACCCAGTAGTGTGCAGCATTTTTACAAACACATTCAACACCGTCACTGCATTCACACCTACAGTCATGGGTGTTTTTTATTTTATTAAGAGCAATCGAAAATGGAATTCCACACCCCTTTGCAAAGGTGAACTCTTCCATCCCTTCAGGAGACAGCCACCTGGCAACACTGTACCCATTGAAATTCAGACACTTTTTACGAGAAACGTAATATTTATTCATGTGTATTTATAAAAGGTCAATTATATTTTCAAAAAAGGAGATTGCGTATAAAAGACCCCATCCTGTGTAACATGTAATTTAGTGCGGTGACACGCCCCATCAATTTCACCCCGTTTCGGATAACCTACTTATTTATTAAAAGATTTACCTCTTGTAATAAATGAGTAGGGCGGTCTCTTGAGTTACGCAATCCTTGTCGGGAAGAAGGTGCAAGTTTCGTTCTTGTCGACCTGCACTGCGCACTCTTGGCATGATGTAGTTGGTGCGGCCCAGCGTAGCTGGTGTAGTTGTTGTGACTGCGGCGGTCAGATTGGGCACAAGGATCTTGTGGACACATGGGGGCAGCGGTGGCGCAGTGTCCAGGGCGCTCGCCTCCCACCACAGCTATCCGGGTTCGATCCCCGGCGGGTTCACTCCCGGATTTTCACATGTGGGAATCGTGCTGGACGATGCCACTTGCCGGTGTGCTTTCTCGGGGTACTCCCGCTTCCCCCGCCCTTGCATTCCAGTGCCGCTCCATTCTAGGGTTTCATTTCTGTCATGCTCGGGGATGATGGTCACCTACGGGCCCCAGCTGGAAAGACCGTCACTCGGAGGGTGCTGCCTTGCCCTGGGTGCACTCCCCACACGCCATTTTTTTGTGGACACGTGGTTCACGTAAGTGCAACTGAACCTCTTGGCACTTACGGCCTTCTTGCCGGTGAGTACAGAATGTTTTATCCAATGTTTACCCATTGTGACTCAAAATTCAGGAATTTAACATTTTCTGCCAAGGCCAGTTGTAAATTTTTGAGCAGGCCTTTATCCCATAGAATGGCATTCACTACACTGGCTACATGTTTTTCTCTTTCATTCTTCACTTGCACACTCCACGCGTACATACTGAAAGCTTCTATTACCATCAACATGTATTAAAAAACTTTAAGTGGTCAGATCAAATAATTGTTATTACATCTGCCTGATATAAATCATATAAACCAAACACCTCTATTTTATGCCTGGGATGGTTTCACCTAGCAGGTTTATGAAGGTGNCCTGATATAAATCATATAAACCAAACACCTCTATTTTATGCCTGGGATGGTTTCACCTAGCAGGTTTATGAAGGTGATCTATTTGTGCACAAGACATTTCAGCTGCTTTTACGCAGAATATTGTACATTTTATTAATGTAGGAATTATCTCCCACCTGCTGAGGCCCCATTAGTAGATACAATCTTACAACAATTTTACTAACATTATTCCAGTAAACATATCCATAACGTCTGCTATCTTCTATTATTTCATATTATATTATGTAATCCAGATGTTGTTGGTGCTTCTATTTCGGGAAATGAGGCAAACAAATTTAGAGTTTCAGCCTTACATTTGTCACCATCTGTACAAGCAATGAAGTTGTGGGGGCAGCAGACGACTGGCAAAACACTGCAAAGGCAGCTGAAGAAATATGATGTGAAGTTAGAGGGTGCCACTTGGCATTTTCCAGAATGGGAAGGGAGAAATGAGCCCCCCAAGGCATGTAGGAATCGTTACAACTACCCCACACTTAATGTGGAGTGGTAGATGTGGTTAGCCCATTATAGTGAACACCACAAACATACCAACATCCCGTTGCTGTGGCCACGAAACACCCCAACTCCCGAAGGCTGCGAAGCAGCCGGGAGGGTTAATTTAAGAAACAACTTGTACAACTCTTACTTAATAGTGCATGCAAATTTACTCAGTGCGCATGTAAAAAATTATTCGGTACAGACAAATACATATTGCTTGCAAACACACGACCCTTCAAACATGAAGACTGATAACAGAAATTACTTAGTATATGCCTGAAGGTGTGATGAAAAACTGACAATGAGAAACTTAAAAAAATTAACATGCCACCTATGCTACCCAGTGCTAAAAACATCCATTTTTGTACTGTTGAATAAAAATTGCCTATTAACAAATTGCTATATACCAATTTATGTATTCACTACACTGCAACAGTAAAAAACACACCTAATATTTTGAGACATAGTTATCATCATATTACACTCTTCAAAATATCGCCAGATTTTGCAACTTTTTTTAAACCAACAATTACAAAATTGGACCTAACGACTTCAATTCCAAATGGAAGTTACGCGTCTAAGGTAAAACTGCTCAGTCCTTTACACAATTCAAAACCTTAATGTACGAATTCATGTTCCTATTCCTTTTATAAAATTGTGAATATAAAAAACAATTATATCAATGGTAAAGGTAAGACAAGTAAAAATAAATATGGCAATCTTCGTAAAAAATTACGAAAACCATTGTATATCACCAAGGAATGTTTTTTAAGCATCTGTTCCTAAAATAATAATGTAAGTACGTGACCCGTGACATTGGGTGTATAGGCTAGGGGGCGTGACTTGACAACATGGTCCAAAGTCGGCTGTGGGCTTGGCTGTCCGTATTACTGGTTGGCACACAGCCACTTTTTTACCATTGCGCGTGTCCCGGGGTACCTCCTGACTCGGCCGCTGTTGCTGCTGATGTCGACCGGATATTGTGCCCAGTCCTTGTACGGAGGTGGTGCTGTGGCCGGCGGTGCTGAAGGGTGCCCGCGGAGTACTGCTGGTCCTGGTGCTCCGGAACCACGGGTTTGCTATCCCCAGTGCACGTGACGTCCCTGACGGAAGCCTTTCTGCGGCGCTGCATCGACATATTGCCTGCAGGTTCTCCGAGGTGCGGAGATGAGCTGCTCCTCCCGTGGGCTGAGCTGCACTCTATGGTCCGTGGCGAAAGCAGGCGTCTCTATCTTGTGGGGTTGCATCTGCTGCACAAGCTCAGGCGCTTAGCTGGGTTCTATCTCACGTGGGGGGAGGGTTTGGCGTGACGTTTGACATAAAGGTGAAACGAACTTGGCCGACATGTCCATGGGTGCCCCCGCATCTAGGGGCGTGCTGGTAGACTCTGGTAGCAAGTCGTTTCCGGGTTCAAACCCCGTCTGGAGTGACATGATAATAGAAAATACGGCGAAGTCGTGTTTAACTAATTGTCAGTGTGCGTCACGCAACAGTCTAAATAAAAATTTAATTTCAAACAATTTTTAAAAACTTGCTCATTTTCTTTGTTCATGCGTCCTAATTCCCTCACAATGTTCATTTGCAATTTATTTTATTTTGACAATAGCATTGTAAAATTCACATCAAAACTGTTCACTACACTAAATGTTTGTCATAATGGAGAAAGTATGCACTATAAATTTGTATTGCAAACCAAGTGTTGCCTAGAGCTTTTTAAACTGCAGGAATAGTTATTACGAAGTCATAAGCGTTTACTTGCAACTATAAATTTACACAAATTGCAGGTTATGCAATACACATGAGAGTAACAAAAATTTTATATATTTTTTAATGTTTTTTGGGGTAGTTTAAATAGATGAAAGAAAGTCCTCTGCATCACTAGAGACATGGAGTACGTGTGACCATCATNGTTTTTTGGGGTAGTTTAAATAGATGAAAGAAAGTCCTCTGCATCACTAGAGACATGGAGTACGTGTGACCATCATGCGAGCAGTCAAACGTAGTCTACGCGAGAGGTAGGCTCACAGTGCAGTAGTGTGGTGAGTGAACAAAACACTTTGCTACAACACACCCAACATGTTTGTCTCGAGTTGCATAATGTTCCGCTCCGATGCATCCAACATGTTCGGCCCCAATTGCATATGACTGGACCATCGATGTTCTACACAATAACGTGCATGTGCAATCTGCGCGCCCCGTTCTCGTCTCAGTGCAGAATACCAGTTCTCTGCCATCTACTGCACACCCTTGACCCGGAGCTCGTAGACTTCTTCAGTTTCCCCACTTCGGATGTTTTGAAAGGAGCATGTTTGGTGGATGTGGTGGCAATTCAAGAATGTACGACAGCAGTTCTGCGATAGATTACGGAAGAAACCTATACTAATTACTNGTGGATGTGGTGGCAATTCAAGAATGTACGACAGCAGTTCTGCGATAGATTACGGAAGAAACCTATACTAATTACTTCCAGAAGCTTTACGAGCATTGGCCAGTGTGTTGTGAAGGATGGCAATTACAATGAAGGCCAATAAAGGTAATTTTGTTTGTATTGTCTGTGGTGTNTGGCCAGTGTGTTGTGAAGGATGGCAATTACAATGAAGGCCAATAAAGGTAATTTTGTTTGTATTGTCTGTGGTGTGTGTTTTGTTATACAGTTCATCAACTTTTTAGATATATGTACCTCGTATTAAAGCGCTACCATGTGCCAGGCCCTTAAACTACACAGCTGGAAAAAACCAAGAAAAATTTGTTTACAACTTTCTTTCTGAAATAGTATGTATTCTTTGTACATATTCATTTTATTTACTGGGAGGTTTTATAACAGCAACAGGTTCATATTTTTAACAAAATCTAATTTGCCATCCAAACTCCAAGTTTAATGATGCCTGCAAAATATAGGGAAGGTAATTCTGGATGCATGCATACATCCCATTTACACACACAAACTACATTTAAGGAAAGGTTTAACTAAGTTTTGGTACAGTAAGTATCCACAAAAGTGATCAGCTTTATTGGTGCAACAAGAGCCATAACAAAAAAATTGCAAACATAACATTAGTTACATTATTACAACTATTATAGACAGTACCACTTCATTCATAAACACTCTGTTCACAAATGCACAATAAACTTAACAGTTCACATTTGCAATTATAGTAGTATATTGAAAGTTGTATTACAACTTTTTTTTTTAATTCTCTTCACAATTTCTAAAAAAAATTATACTGTATTATGGAGTGCAGAGATTTGAGCGGCTCTGAACATCAGGGTCTTGAGAACCAATGAGGGTAAGCTAGGCGAGTATGGAGCAGCACAGGAATGCAAGGGCAGGGAAAATGGGAGATCCCCGAGAAAACCTGTCGACCAGCGACATCGTTCGGTACAATTCCAGGAGCGACACCACCGGGAATCAAACCAGGTTTGCCTTGGTGAGGGCGAGAAGTCTGACCACTACATCACCGTGGCCCCCACAGCTTATATGAACACATTTCATGTAGCTTAACTGTGTCGTCAATACTCACTTCAGAGTAATAAAGAAGTGGTTTAGAGAGACACAACATCCATGCAGTCGGATACTTACTTTGTAACATTGGTCACTTTGATACTAGTTTGGTCACACACAGTTCATATGCATGTAAAGAACTTGAGGAATTATTAAAGTGCTAGGCACTTGATAAATTAAGAGTTTAGCCATGAATTTGAACAAATTACATTCTCAATGCGTCCAGGTTGAAAAATACTGTACATCTCCAGACATGTGTCTAACCTTAAATTCAACAAAAAAATTTTAATTGTATTTGCAATTAGTATATGAAGAGCTATTTANCCAGACATGTGTCTAACCTTAAATTCAACAAAAAAATTTTAATTGTATTTGCAATTAGTATATGAAGAGCTATTTAATATATATATATACACACACAGTAAACAGAAATGCTTCTTGAAATCCTATGCTCATCATATGACTGATGTTCAGATGTAATGTAGAAGTTAGCCCAATACACAGGCATCTTTCCTGTAGAAGAAAGTGAATACGTGAGTACTGACATGCATACTAACTACTATGCAAGGAATTATGTGATCCATACTCGTGAGACTAGTTTGTGAGTAAAAAGTGACTGTACAACTGAAAAATACCTCAAATGTTTCACTCGCAAATGTGCAACTACACAAAAAAAGACTTTATTGATTTTACCCTGAAATAATTATGACCATGGTCTAGTAAACTTTTTATCGTATTATAAAACGATAAACAGATCCCCTTATTGCCAGCATCAGCAACGCATTGTTTATTTACATTTGACTTGTACAAGAGAGATAGTGAAATATAGGACCATCCTCATATGGCACTAGTATTGTGTGCCAGTAACTAGCGTACTCTAAGGCGTTCACACGATGCAAGTCCGTGTGTTCAGAGGTGTTCACCTCCTTGTACAGAGAAGATTCCAACATGTACTAGGCTTTACTGTGGTGAGAAACAAATGCCACTGCACACCTCGCCATAGCGACAGCCCCCNAGATTCCAACATGTACTAGGCTTTACTGTGGTGAGAAACAAATGCCACTGCACACCTCGCCATAGCGACAGCCCCCACAAAACAGACAATCTCAAACGCAAGCTACAGATATCATGACTATGAACACTGTATGAGCCCAGCGGGTGCTGCATTAACAAACAATACCATGGATAAGTGTTTACTGAACCTGCAATGCCTTCTGGGGGAAAATAGACGCACGGTTCCTTTATTGTTTACATTTGCATCAATTGTTTTTATTGGTCAGAACCATTTACTAAAATGTAATGAATTTTACTTTGAAACACATCAACGAAATCCAGTATTCACACTTTAGATAAATGGATTATGTGATTATAAATACAGCAATACAAATGTCATTTTAGAATTTCTGAAACATTGCATTTTTTGACTGTGTGAACCTGCGGAGCAATTTTGGAAAACTTTGCCTGGCAGTGTGTTACGAAATGCAAACTTTCCTAGTTTGTATTATTTCATCAAGAAATGTAACTGTCACACGAATTTATAAAAATCCAGTGACTAATAGTCAATAACTCGCTACACCAGCTATACATTAACTCACTTTCCTCATTTCCTCAAGTTCCAAGTACATACTCGGCGCCCTTCTCTAAGCCACTACGGACTTCAAACAAATCTGGAGAAAGTAGACTGAAAACTCAGTTTTACTGAAAATTACACAGTCTTGAAATTGTTCATTAACTTTTAGAATATTATTTCTTTCGACATCTGCCATGGACCGAGATGAGAGTCTTTCAAGCATTAATATTCTATCATCTGACAAAGGTCATTTCCTTCACGTTTTCATGGTTGTTATAACTCATTTAGCGTAATTTTCACTGACATCAAAATTTGTAAATAATATAATACATTTCTTTGTAGAGATCATTTTATTTTTTTTTAACTGAACATTAATGATAGCACATAAAACAAAAGAATAGTCATTTACTGATTTCTGAAATCTGCAAATGAAAAATATTTTGTATTGTTTCAATTTCCACTCAGTATAACTTTGTTTTTGCAAAGTTGTACACACTATTTTAGCTCCATAATGCATGTTACATGAACACAATTTTTACACTGCCAATAATAAATCTTTGGTACAGTAGACACGAGAGTACAAAAGTGTGAAGGGTAGAATGCTACGGCTCGTACAAACTATGTAAGCATACAAGAAATCATTCTTCAACAATTAAAATGAACGTTACAACAGTCGAGACGGTGTCTGCATAACTAGTGCAATGGATCTTTATGATTTCTGAGCCTGAAAGCCACCTCAGAAAATTGTGCAGCACTAGTTTTCTAGCTTTCTTCTTTCTGACAATTAAGAATGGAATGTAAATATTGCATATTTAACTTCATACATACAAAACTTAACGCATGTGTGTCACAGTCGCAACATTAAAATACCTCAAAGACATGCCTTGTACAATATTGCCTGAAACACACACACGCGTGCGCACACACACATATACATAGCTAAAAAAATATTTAGACCACATATGATTCATTCAGTCTCACTGTTATTTCAAAACACTCTTTACATACACTCTTTACATACACTCTTTACATACACTCTTTNAGATTCCAACATGTACTAGGCTTTACTGTGGTGAGAAACAAATGCCACTGCACACCTCGCCATAGCGACAGCCCCGACAAAACAGACAATCTCAAACGCAAGCTACAGATATCATGACTATGAACCTGGAAGAGCCCAGCGGGTGCTGCATTAACAAACAATACCATGGATAAGTGTTTACTGAACCTGCAATGCCTTCTGGGGGAAAATAGACGCACTGTACCTTTATTGTTTACATTTGCATCAATTGTTTTTATTGGTCAGAACCATTTACCAAAATGTAATTAATTGTACTTTGAAACACATTAACGAAATCCAGTATTCACACTTTAGATAAATGGATTATGTGATTATAAATACAGCAATACAAATGTCATTTTAGAATTTCTGAAACATTGCATTTTTTGACTGTGTGAACCTGCGGAGCAATTTTGGAAAACTTTGCCTGGCAGTGTGTTACGAAATGCAAACTTTCCTAGTTTGTATTATTTCATCAAGAAATGTAAATGTCGCACGAGTCTAGAAAAATCCAGTGCCCCACCAGTGACTAATAGTCAATAACTCGCTACACCAGCTATACATTCACACACTTTCCTCATTTCCTCAAGTTCCAAGTACATACTCGGCGCCCTTCTCTAAGCCACTACGGACTTCAAACAAATCTGGAGAAAGTAGACTGAAAACTCAGTTTTACTGAAAATTACACAGTCTTGAAATTGTTCATTAACTTTTAGAATATTATTTCTTTCGACATCTGCCATGGACCGAGATGAGAGTCTTTCAAGCATTAATATTCTATCATCTGACAAAGGTCATTTCCTTCATGTTTTCATGGTTGTTATAACTCATTTAGCGTAATTTTCACTGACATCAAAATTTGTAAATAATATAATACATTTCTTTGTAGAGATCATTTTATTTTTTTTTAACTGAACATTAATGATAGCACATAAAACAAAAGAATAGTCATTTACTGATTTCTGAAATCTGCAAATGAAAAATATTTTGTATTGTTTCAATTTCCACTCAGTATAACTTTGTTTTTGCAAAGTTGTACACACTATTTTAGCTCCATAATGCATGTTACATGAACACAATTTTTACACTGCCAATAATAAATCTTTGGTACAGTAGACACGAGAGTACAAAAGTGTGAAGGGTAGAATGCTATGGCTCGTACAAACTATGTAAACATACAAGAAATCATTCTTCAACAATTAAAATGAACGTTACAACAGTCGAGACAGTGTCTGCATAACTAGTGCAATGGATCTTTATGATTTCTGAGCCTGAAAGCCACCTCCAAAAATTGTGCAGCACTAGTTTTCTAGCTTTCTTCTTTCTGACAATTAAGAATGGAATGTAAATATTGCATATTTAACTTCATACATACAAAACTTAACGCATGTGTGTCACAGTCGCAACATTAAAATACCTCAAAGACATGCCTTGTACAATATTGCCTGAAACACACACACACGTGCGCACACACACATATACATAGCTAAAAAAACATTTAGACCACATATGATTCATTCAGTCTCACTGTTATTTCAAAACACTCTTTACATACACTCTTCCAACCCTAACCTATGTTTACAGTCTAACTCTATAAATGCAAAGACATTCTCTGGAGTTCTGATGAACATGCCTGGCAATTACGACCAGTCGCATGTCATTTCTTAAATCTACCAACAAACATTACAGTACACAAATATTATAATTTGTACAGGAAGATACACTTACAATCACATCTAATACCTTAATTACATAAATTACAGAATGGTTATATTGAAGTTTAAGTATTTTACATATATATAAGTTTTTCAATTTTTTATATACAGAAAATAATTTTCATGCTATTTCTATCATAACAACTGTTGAATTTGGATGGGCTCTACAACTGCCAGTAAGTAAACAAGGATGACCAACATTGGCGACATAATTAGCAGCAAACATCAATTACATATTTTGTACGTTATAAATTAATTTATTGCAATCTATGTCTACATTACTGGATGACAGACTGTTTCTGAAGAAAATGACAAAATGGCTTCACCGTTTTAACACGTAAATGTAAATCATACAAATACGAGTATGCACACACAACTACAAAACTTTAAATACGTTACAAATGATTACAAGAATTTTTACAAAAAGCTTTACACAATTACAAATATGGTCACACAAAAGAATGGAAGAATACTTGTACAAAACACGCAACTATGGTGAATTCAAGATACATATTTATTTCACCTGGGAATAAAATAATCCTCCTACATATTCAAAACTGTTTCAAGATACACTTTACACTTCTTTGACTACATATTCCAGTCAAGATTCTGAACTGTTGAATATTGAGTTTTTTTTGCTAGTATCGAATGCTTTAAGAGAGCACAAGTGCAAAAGCAACACCTACGAAGTGCAAAATGTGATAACATGAAATTAAAACTGTATTTTAAGCAAAACATTCCTTCTTCACATTTCTCTCTACAGACACTGTGTACTAAAACTCTATTACACAATTATCTCCCCCACTTCAAACACACAGGTATTAACGCACTAAGAGAAAAACCCAAGTCTACATACATTGCCTAAACAACCGAAACACCCTAAACGTCAGCGTAAGTGCAATAAGTGTGTTCTGTGCTGGCTAATGACACGGGAAAGTTCCGTACACACCACTTGTGTGGCATCTGCCCCAGTGAAGGGCTCAATCAAATACTTTGTACTTGAATACTTGTAAGTATCTACAACTCAGACCCACAACTTGAATTCGAGAACTGTCAAGTTCCGCGGCAGTATCTATTTAAACATGTGATTTTAAAAAATTTTCCCCTGAACGAACTGTTTCCGTTCACATTACTGTATCACATCAATATAAGAAGATGCAGTTGAGGGACGGCGAACGCCTATTCCAGGCAATTATATGAAAGGCAATAAAATAAAAAACAATATCTTAGAAGTCAATAGACAAAAAACAATGTACAAACAGATTTTAAAACTATATTATGTAATATGAATGTACCAGAAAACGCATGGGTAAGCTTCGACTTCAGTAAAATAACTATTTAATTTGAAAAAAATTCAATTACGTCTGCAAATGCAAACATTCGAGAACAAGCGTGGAACCAAAGACATAACATGTTCATGATAACTGTAGTACTTGTGCGAGACGTGAGTACTGGTGAATCACTCGGCTAGATCACTCCGATAAAAGTAGTTGAATTTTTTGACAATTTGAACTCTACTCCCATCACTATCCCCCAAGAGTTACAACACCCTCTTCCTCATCCCTAACTCTGTCACGCTGTAATGAGCTAATTTTGTATGTAAAACGTAATTTATTGCCAACCCACTTCTGGAGGAATGAATGACCAGTTACGGCAGCGACTCGCAACCGGGATTGCACAACACGACACCACGTCAGGGGATCCATGAAAATATGTAAAAACTTAACAACTGACAAAACCCAACAGAAGCACGGCATGCAGATTTGTAGGCGCAGGAGAAATACAGGAATGGAATTCAAATACTATATCAATTTATTATTGTTCACAACACAGTTTGTTAATGTTGTCTTTATGCAATAGCAAAATGAAGATGTGCAACTCAACTGTTGAAAACACCTGAACATGTAACCGCTGCCACGTAAGCATCTAGTTGAGAAGTATTCACGAGTCGCAGGCATCTGCCTCTGAGTCGCATACTGTTTGGCCAGTCTGTATCCTACTTGAATACTGGGACTTTCACATTAGCCTGGAGGACCGCAAATAAAGAAGTTTACGACGCAAGTACGCGCTGCCGCGGCTTGGGACTACCGTCACATTTTCCTGTTTGTCTCGTACAAAAATATTTCTTATTGTGACGATTTTCTACATGAACAAACTACTGTGCCCTATTCTGAATATACAAATTCTTTGTATCATACTTGTAAATAAATATTTTAGGGCCAAAATTATTACAAATAGCTGGCTAAATCTACACTGAACAGCAAAATTATAGAACGCAGACTTGATTCTCTGTTCTATTCCACATTAGCTACATGCAAATGTATCTCGGCGTACAATGGTAAACTGATAAATATCAGGGAAATTCTTGATGTCTATCTACACTTGGCCACAGGAGTTTGCTTCAGAGTATGTCATTTGTTTGGTTTATATTTATCTATATACACACACAAAAATATTAAGTGCAGTACACAAATGTAAAGCACTATAAATAAACCACACACAAACAGGTGCAAGGAGATTATAACCATAAATGTAATACTCTTGCCGTCTCGTAATATCCAGCTGAGTGGAGCACCCCACAACACAGATATTGAGATCAGGATCGATGGCTCTGCGTGGATCTCGCAGCCGTACGTTGCACAGGTTGACGGGAGCAGGCAAAATGGTACACTATCTGCTATGGCAACCTGGATGCAAGGGAAAGGGTTTCAACATCAGGCAGACTTCGACTGCACACATGACTTCAGTGTGAATATGAAAATACTGTATCTGTATCATGTGTGATTTCTTTTTATAAAATTTGAAGTTTTACCTATTTTCATTAGAATTATGAAAGTATTTTAAAAGTGAAAACTACGTTAGTACAAATACCATAAAACTCTCTTAAGTAGTTTCTAAAGGGACTAAATAATTCAATAGGCAATGTTTAATTTACAAATAGCATACCACNTAAAACTCTCTTAAGTAGTTTCTAAAGGGACTAAATAATTCAATAGGCAATGTTTAATTTACAAATAGCATACCACAAAACTAGGTTAAAACTATTTTTATCTGGGAACTATTTCTTACTAGCCGTTGCCAACACAACGCTGCTTTCTATCCGTTTTGAACACAAAATAAATATTACAAATTATAGACGATACTAAGTTAAAGTTTCATTTATTCAAGAATACAGTACTTTAAAGTTAATCACAGTGTTATATAGTTGTGGTATACAAGTTATTGACAAAACACGTTGACATGTTACGCCTAGGGTAATTTTTCAAAGGTTCGTTTCAAAACATCTGAAGGAAAACAGAATGGAGTACAGTTGAAACACTGTACTTGTAATTGAGCCATTGTGTGTCCTGCCCGACGCATAGTCACAATGTATGAGGGACTGCTGCTAATTCGAGCTTGCTGACCTGCGTAAAGAATGGGTGAGGCGAGATGACGTGGGGTTGTAGACTCAAGAGAATGAAGAGGAGGGAGGAAACTAGAAAGACCTGAGAATAACCCCACACCACAGCTGTGTCTATCACAATCCCCTTGAGAACCCTGTCAGAAAATGTCCTGCCTGAGCCTGGAATCGAACCAGCGACCTCAGGATTGGCAGGCCAGTGATCAGCCAACTGTGGGTTTAGTTCAAACACTGTACAGGATCAACATTTACGAGATTTGGGCAGCTCTTGACATCTAAGCCTCGAGAGCCGATGAGGGTGAAGCGAGGGGTATGGAGCAGCTTCAGAATGCAAGGGGAGTGGGAATGGGAGATAATGGGAGAGTTCCAAGAAAACCTAACGACCGGTGGCATCGTCTGGCATGATTCTCACATGCGAAAATCTGGGGCGACCCCGCCAGGAATCGAACCCGGTCCGCCCTTGGTGGGAGGCAAGTAGTTCGACCACTGCACCACCATGGTCCGAAATAACTGTGTGAATATATTATAGATAAATACGAAAGTTGCAACTAGTGATAACACCAAAACATCACGAGATCTGACATGTCCACTGAGAGTTACAATAACCAGGAGTGACTTCCGGCAAGTTACAGAGCCAAGTGAAAGTAAGGACCTGACACTCACCTGAACTGAGAAAGTAGCAAGTGGTGTGTATTTTACTTCATTGTGCTGCCCAAATCCAGCGCCCCCTCTTCCTCCAGTTTCGTCAGGAACTTGATGACCCTGTACTCCTCCTCTGTCTGGCGGGCCATGTCGATGAGGGCCAGCAGTTTCTTGACGCCGATGAACAACCTGCAACACGGCGCAGTCACCTCGCTCAACGTCTAAGCAAGCTAACTATAGGCTGTTATTGTTCACCGTTAATCTTGAGCACTTTAGACACCAACCCTTGAGAGATGTCGCTGCCCCTCTAAGAGTGTCAGGCGAACATTTGTGAGTACTGATATAATTTATTTTGCTGTTTTTTTTTTAAAGCATATAAGAGTAAAAATTAACAAATTTATCAAATATTTATTTTCACCTGACCGATGCATGAATAATGTCAGGTCCATGGAAATGTGAATTTTACATACGGAATGGTTGAATAATACACAATGTGCAGGCAAGTAGATATTAAGCAGGGCTCTGGGAAGTGCACAGTTTACCATAAACAGCCTATATATAATGCAACTACATATGAAAAACATATACAAAATCAGGAATTTTTATATATCTAACACTGTGATGTGTGGTATCACCATTCATACATTAATCCAGTGTTAACTGTGACCTTGCTAGGAACGTAAATATGTTACTTATATGCTTATTCTTATGTGCACGGAAAGCTTAAAAAAAATTAGACAAGTTCACAGTGCACCAATTTAAACATCACATTTTAATACAACATTAAAATATTTAACCACAATTTTCCACATCTCTGCCAACTTTAATGGGACCATGCCAGTATGTCTCAAAAATACTTTCAGTTATTGGTAGCAAATTTTTTCTTTGGTTGTTTTCAAAAGTGCCTGTTCTGAGTGCGGATTGCGTATGGCAAAATGTACACCACAAACTATGCAGTACGACATTGCTGCTGTAACGAGCGGGAAAACAAGGCAGGTTCTTTCTCAGCGACGTGGTAAAACAATAACAGTGGCCGTCGCGAGAGGTGCCGTAGTACCATCGTGGCAAATGCAAAGAGACGGTGCGGTCAGGTATAACGCAAACCAGTCCACTTTCCATTCTCACAACTGCTCACGTGTCCAAACACTGCTCAGTTAACCACAAACAAGCTAGAGTATTACGCAGTTGATATTCATACTCTGGGATTGTGCAAGTCTTTGTGTTCTTAAGGAAGAAGCCTCACTTTAACAGTTTGCTCAAGGGAAACTTCTCCAGTCCAGCTAAGTCTGTCTCTCTGCACCCAAGAGATTCAAACTATGCAGTGATTGCCATTAAAAATTTAGTACATCATTCAGCCTAACTGTTTCTGAAAAAAATTGTTTACACTGACCATTCCCGTCTCCTGACACTAGCCGCCAACCACTAAAAAACACCAGAACAAGAATGGAATGTACAAATATATACAAATAACTCTCAACAAAGACAACACAGGCAAACACAGTGAGATTCCTTCAAAGACAGTTATGACGTTTCATGAACTGGAATCTGTTTTAGTCTTCAGGTACGTATACAAAATGCGGTAGACACAAACTGAGAGGAGAAAACTGAAGTTTTCACTGGACATGTACAGAAGATGTACATAAATAGGTAACATACGATTTGGACATGTTGAACCATTTTCATTTGCTGGTTAAAACTCAGTTTCAATAATACACATAATACACAATAATAAACATAAAAACTACTACAAAAATATTAAGAAATAAATCACTAGTTCTTTACGTCATTTAAATGTAAAGCTGACTTATGGTGCAAAAAGTAAACNGGACCTGACACTCACCTGAACTGAGAAAGTAGCAAGTGGTGTGTATTTTACTTCATTGTGCTGCCCAAATCCAGCACCCCCTCTTCCTCCAGTTTCGTCAGGAACTTGATGACCCTGTACTCCTCCTCTGTCTGACGGGCCATGTCGATGAGGGCCAGCAGTTTCTTGACGCCGATGAACAACCTGCAACACAGCGCAGCCACCTCGCTCAACGTCTAAGCAAGCTAACTATAGGCTGTTAGTGTTCACCGTTAATCTTGAGCACTTTCGACACCAACCCTTGAGAGATGTCGCTGCCCCTCTAAGAGTGTCAGGCGAACATTTGTGAGTACTGATATAATTTATTTTGCTGTTTTTTTTTAAAAGCATATAAGAGTAAAAATTAACAAATTTATCAAATATTTATTTTCACCTGACCGATGCATGAATAAAGTCAGGTCCATGGAAATGTGAATTTTACATACGGAATGGTTGAATAATACACAATGTGCAGGCAAGTAGATATTAAGCAGGGCTCTGGGAAGTGCACAGTTTACCATAAACAGCCTATATATAATGCAACTACATATGAAAAACATATACAAAATCAGGAATTTTTATATATCTAACACTGTGATGTGTGGTATCACCATTCATACATTAATCCAGTGTTAACTGTGACCTTGCTAGGAACGTAAATATGTTACTTATATGCTTATTCTTATGTGCACGGAAAGCTTAAAAAAAATTAGATGAGTTCACAGTGCACCAATTTAAACATCACATTTTAATACAACATTAAAATATTTAACCACAATTTTATACATCTCTGCCAACTTTAATGGGACTATGCCAGTATGTCTCAAAAATACTTTCAGTTATTGGTAGCAAATTTTTTCTTTGGTTGTTTTCAAAAGTGCCTGTTCTGAGTGCGGATTGCGTATGGCAAAATGTACACCACAAACTATGCAGTAGGACTTGCTGCTGTAACGAGCGGGAAAACAAGGCAGGTTCTTTCTCAGCGACGTGGTAAAACAATAACAGTGGCCGTCGCGAGAGGAGCCGTAGTACCATCGTGGCAAATGCAAAGAGACAGTACGGTCAGGTATAACTCAAACCAGTCCACTTTCCATTCTCACAACTGCTCACGTGTCCAAACACTGCTCAGTTAACCACAAACAAGCTAGAGTATTACGCAGTTGATTGTCACACTCTGGGATTGTACAAGTCTTTGTGTTCTTAAGGAAGAAGCCTCACTTTAACAGTTTGCTCAAGGGAAACTTCTCCAGTCCAGCTAAGTCTGTCTCTCTGCACCCAAGAGATTCAAACTATGCAGTGATTGCCATTAAAAATTTAGTACATCATTCAGCCTAACTGTTTCTGAAAAAAATTGTTTACACTGACCATTCCCGTCTCCTGACACTAGTCGCCAACCACTAAAAAACACCAGAACAAGAATGGAATGTAGAAATATATACAAATAACTCTCAACAAAGACAACACAGGCAAACACAGTGAGATTCCTTCAAAGACAGTTATGACGTTTCATGAACTGGAATTTGTTTTAGTCTTCAGGTACGTATACAAAATGCGGTAGACACAAACTGAGAGGAGAAAACTGAAGTTTTCACTGGACATGTACAGAAGATGTACATAAATAGGTAACATACGATTTGGACATGTTGAACCATTTTCATTTGCTGGTTAAAACTCAGTTTCAAGAGGAAAACACAATAATAAACATAAAAAATATTAAGAAATAAATCACTAGTTCTTTACGTCATTTAAATGTAAAGCTGACTTATGGTGCAAAAAGTAAACTGTTCATAATTACCTCTGTCCCTGTATTTTGCGGCTGATTTTGGCAATGTCCTTCTTGTTGAAGACATCGGACTCTTCAAGAACGGCCAGCAGATGTTCTGGCTTCGATAAGTTGGGAACGTGCAGGACCGCAGTGAAGGCAGACATCATCTCCATTTCTTCCAATACTTGCCTTCAAATTTACGGTAAAAAACATGAAACATGAATGTGTAATCATAATATATCAAATGGACTGCTGCTGAGATACCAAAGAACTAAGTTCGTTATCAGCGCTGCCTATCCACATTCAAAACACTTAGTCAAGAAACTCTAAATGCATGCCAAACACTTGTAAGAAGCCCCACTTAACATAATGTATACAGTCTGTGGAAGTGAAAGAAATGCACACACCAACCTTTGGTACAATTTTATTAAACTTATTAATATGTTTTGTAACTAGAGAGAGTATTATGTGGTGAATAATGGTAACAACGAAATAATACCAAAATGAATGTTAATACACTACATAACACCAACATTTAAGTTAAGGCACAAAACTAAATCAGTAAAAAATACTCTATTGTAAAACTTTAATTATTTCTACTAATAAATTATGTATATTATAAATATTTGTTGTACGGTTCTAACTATAGGGGAATAAATGTCTAGAAATTTCAATGTCTACGAGAAAATAGTTTAATACCTAAAATTTAATTATGTTTCGTAATTTTATTTTAAATAAAATTCTCCCTCTAGATTATATAGTTCTTACAAATATTACATGGACATATGTTTGAATATGAATTTTGTTAATATATATAGAGGATTTTACAAAAATAAAAACAATAACACAAAAAAATTAACATTTTGAAAAATGAAATTAAGCTAAAAATAAAACCATAAAATCTTGTCCATATTTCTAACAAATCCAATTAGGGAAAATTGTGGAAAAAGGCAGAGAAGAAGAAGCTTATTCTAAACTATCTTTAACTCACACCTGAAAAGCACACATATGAGCACAGCTTACCAGGACTGAAACCCAGAGCCTCAGGATCCAAGAGGAACAAAGCTCTTCAAGACCTCTGACATGGAGGTCCCCTCAAATATTTTCAAATCTGCAGACACCTCAAAAAAAATTTTTTGCACCAGCTGTAATGTAATCTGGCGTGGTATTCTGTACACACAGTGTTTATTTTCATCCCATACTTTATCCTGGATTGTGAGCAACGTAGTAACATAACATTCCTTGTGGTTCAAAACTTTTTAGAAGTGTGTAGAAAATAGTTTCAGTAGACACCCAGATGGAGCAGACTACGAGAAGGCAAGAGACGGTAGTGCACAAGAGAGAAGGTTGGTACCTGCGGCTGCTGGTGCAGAGGATGAGGAGCTTCCGGCCCCGTGGGGGCTCTTTCTTCAGCAGCACGAGAAGTGCCTGCAGGGTGAGGTTGGAGTAGCGTGGCCCGATGGNCTGGCGTGGTATTCTGTACACACAGTGTTTATTTTCATCCCATACTTTATCCTGGATTGTGAGCAACGTAGTAACTTCACATTCCTTGTGGTTCAAAACTTTTTAGAAGTGTGTAGAAAATAGTTTCAGTAGACACCCAGATGGAGCAGACTACGAGAAGGCAAGAGACGGTAGTGCACAAGAGAGAAGGTTGGTACCTGCGGCTGCTGGTGCAGAGGATGAGGAGCTTGCGGCCCCGTGGGGGCTCTTTCTTCAGCAGCACGAGAAGTGCCTGCAGGGTGAGGTTGGAGTAGCGTGGCCCGATGGGACCGTAGTCGAGTAGTCGCTCTATGTTGTCCACCAGGATGCAACTCAGCTGCGANCGGCCCCGTGGGGGCTCTTTCTTCAGCAGCACGAGAAGTGCCTGCAGGGTGAGGTTGGAGTAGCGTGGCCCGATGGGACCGTAGTCGAGTAGTCGCTCTATGTTGTCCACCAGGATGCAACTCAGCTGCGAGCGGTACGCGTCGTCAAACACCTGCGGCACACAATACAACACCGCCTTACTGCAACGTCATGCCGCGGGACTCTGCGACACAGCCACTGGACCAGTCCTTGGGCGGACGTTCTAGCGATGTTGCTACAGCAGGCCTAGTCGTTACAGCACAGCACATGGGTAAAAAAAAGTGTCCTGTAACACAATCCATAATTTTTGAGTCCCAACACTTGACGCGTACTGACATAATTTCTAAATAAGACTCCACCTCTCCTTCACGTGACGTCACCCAGAGCGGGGTTTGAACACAGGATGACTGGCTTCCAGAGCTCACCAACAAGCCCCTAGGCAAGGGGCACCCAAGGAAATAGTTGTCAAGGCCGTCTATGCCACTGTGTCAGACGTCACGTGTTCAGTAATCACCCCCGCCTGCGACAGAGGCCAGCCATGCAGCCCAACGCTGTCCCATAGCTCACGGGAGCGATGCAACCCGCACACAAGTAAAACTGCACTTCTGGCCTCCCCCAAGAGAATGCGGCCTCCGCCGCTAAGGGAGGAGTTCTAGCCCGAAGATACTCGACCAGCCGAAGGACCCGCAGCCGGCCGTCTATATACGCAAGCGCACAGCTCCAAAAAGTCAGTCTGATACTCCGCAGCTCGATCCACCTCGTGTACTGTAGCTCTCTGCCTACCGCCTTCCTCACGAAGGACCACTGCTACCTTCTTGAAGTCTTCTAGACGTTAACCCAGCGACTCCCGAAGAAGTCTTCAACCCCCATTACCATCACTACCAATTTGGTAGTGATCCCTTCTGGACAACAGTATAGATTAGTTAGGGTCAATAATTATCATAACTACCTAGCCTTTTTCTGCTGTTGNTGATCCCTTCTGGACAACAGTATAGATTAGTTAGGGTCAATAATTATCATAACTACCTAGCCTTTTTCTGCTGTTGTTTAGTTTAGCCCCAGATCCCCTTCACCTGGTTTACCGTAGTTTTGTTCTGCCCGTTACAGTTCATTGATAGCTAGGAGTTAGTTAGTACGGACCCTATCTATTCCTCTGAGGAATTAACTTGTAATCTTATCTCACTCACCCTGAGTAATTATTGTAGGGTGATTGTGACTTCCATCCCCATAGACGTCAAACCTACTAAGGGAAAGCAGGAGACCACGTCTTGAAACCTCTTTGCCGAAACTAGTGTAAGACCGCGGGCTACCCCTAACAGAGCGCACGTACGTCGCAATACATACCCATTAGACAGCCACCCATACTGTGGACCAGGTACGCAAAGATACCTGGTACGCACATACAGCAGAGCCCCGACCACTAGTAACACACTCCATGGAGCAGCTAGACATAGAGATCAGCCTACCCACTCCATCCACTGCGTAGTTATCTTCGCCAGGTGAAGTGATAGAACTGATTCTGGTTGGCCTAACCCCCTTCCAGACCACACACCACGATGCAGCTAGACATCCAGATCAACCCACCACTCCATACATCGCGTTATCTTCGCAGGTTGGAGTGACAGGTTTGATTCTGGTTGTCCTAGCCCCGACCAGCTGCACTCATACCTAGGAACTTGTCGCCTGCTCTTCCTTAGTGTGGTACACCATAGCACCTCCCCATGTGCCCTTCGCCCATACAAGTGGTGCAAGATGGAGAGCTAAGACGGCAGCTACTGCCTCCAAACCTAGTCAGTTGCTCTGCAACCCAGTGCTGTCTGCCCTCAGCAGTCCCTCCCTTCGGGACAGAGTTCACGTGTCCGACAACTGGAGAGGCCTCACCTCGCAGTTCCCC
>NQII01000262.1:678996-694843 GCA_002778355.1 Clitarchus hookeri
AAAATTTCAGCATTACTATCCACTTCTAATTATTGGATAACCCCAGCTTTAGTCTGCAACACGAATGTGTTTGCTAATAATTTGGACACTTCATCATTCATCAGTGTGAAGTATGTACATGAATAATGTCAAGGGAGCCTTAAAAATTTCAAAAAAACTTTGTTGGCATCAACTGGTCGTTTGCATGTATTTTGTAACACAAAGTTGACCACAATACCCTGTAGAGCGTCAAACAGTCCCGTTCTGGACTACCACACAACTTGTTGGTTGAAACGTACATTTATCAAATGCACGCGCTGATGCATTATTATTGGAATGAAATGTAGGCTCGACGACCTTACAACAATTACTGATAACAGACGCTTCAAACAGGCAGAAAAACACAAAGCACAGCACAGTCAGATCCTGGGGAAGAATAGTAGCAAGTCTGTCTTGCACACAGGGTATTACGCGCTTATCCCAGTGAGGTACATCCAAACCTCTGAATGTTGGGTGAATCAAGAGTTTCTTTAGGAAAATTACACGGAAAGCTCTTATATGTACATAACTTACTCCTTAGCAGGAACCTTTCGTACGAGACTACTGGCTTGCACCACCTACTTCTCGCCCCTGCTCATGTCTAACACTCTCGACCTCATTCTACCATCTCCAGAATGTAAAGGGAAACTGCCAAACGGCTCATTGTCCTAGTAAACGCAACATTTATTCACACATGAAACCTTCCAAATGGCTAGCGTTTCGAGATTGGTGCATCAAACCAACTTCGCATTCAGAACTAGGTCATCCTACACATAACTACGGAAGCCAACCTGGCAAACATTTCTGACCTAGTAATATAGTATACAGCAGTTGCCATTACACACAAAGCTTCTGCGTTTGAGATTAATCACAGCTGAAGCCCAGAAGTTTTGCAGGTAATTTTATAACTAAGAAATTATATAAACATGACTCTGGAAAAAAGTTTTACAGAACTCCACTAGAAAATTATTTCAGCATTAAAACGCATTTTGGCAAGATTACTTTGACTTTCAGATTCTATTTAACTAAAATGGAACCTTTTTACAACATTTCTAATGTAACAGAAAAGTTTTCTAATAAAAACTGTGCCCCCAAGAAGATCACGCCTCAACTCTGAACACAACTGCAACTAAAAGAAACAAAGCATCAGATGACAAAGGTGGCTCCACTCACGGGCTTGATGTCGTGCTCGAGGGCATGCAGGAAGTCCTCACGGGTGACGTTCAGCTTCTCCATGGCCTCCGGGTCCACCTCCACCTTGCTGGCGGCCTTNTTCTCCATGGCCTCCGGGTCCACCTCCACCTTGCTGGCGGCCTTGATGAGGCGGTTCATGGCCGTCGACTGCGCCGCACGCACCAGCCCCTCCAGCTCCGCGCCACTGAAGTTCTTCGTCACCACCGCCAGTTCCTGTGGCAGCGTACCACCCACTTGTTCATTGCCTGCACCCGCTCACTCACACACCATACCACCCACCCTCTCACTCCAACTGGCAATCATTCACTCGTAGAGCATACGAGACAGGCCTCCAGTACGCATTTTAGCAGCTTCATACCCCGTAACTACAGGCACGTGAATTAAGAAAATTAATTTTGCTACAGCATAAAACTTCCCAATCGTTTACATACCTGGGCAACAGCACTTTATACATCGACTGCTGCCAGATGATAGCATTTGTTTTCATTCAACTTGGGTGGACAGTAGGGTCGCACTAACGTCTTCCTATTTGTTATTGGCTGAAGAATTGCCAACGACATGCCAAAACAAACATCGACCTATTATAAAAAGAATGTTAGAATACACACGCTTGAGGTCTGAACTGCCAGAAAAAGAATGTGTGAAATTAACGGACCTCTACTCTCAAACCCAATCCAGACTTAGTGCGTGCCCAATGCACAGTAATGTAACTTTTTGGTCAGTACTGAGCGCTGTGAGGCTCAGCGCCCAATGGTTTCCCTCGGAGGTAACTGATTCGTAAACAGTGCTACTCGCCTAGGTTACAAACTGACCATACCACTACAGCAGAACATAAAACCTGCGGCTGATTGGTTGTGAGAACGAAACAAGAATTGTGTCAGCAAAAGTATAGCACATAGCAAAAAAATGTCTCATTCGCAACACCTGAAACCGTAAACTAAAGTGGGTCTGGAAGGGTTATGTAAAATGTAATTTTAGGCGTCGCAATGAACATATTTTTGGTTTGGAGTNACACCTGAAACCGTAAACTAAAGTGGGTCTGGAAGGGTTATGTAAAATGTAATTTTAGGCGTCGCAATGAACATATTTTTGGTTTGGAGTTGCACTGGTATCAGTATAAAGCTCCAGCATTTGTCAGGACCAATAAACATGTGTGCGAGATTGACGACTGCTGTTCACACGACTACAGAATGTAGTCCAAATAAAGAATTAGGTCTCCAACTATGCGATGGACTTCCCTTTAACGGACACTGATTTCTGCTGTGTAAATGGGATACCCTGTGCAACATACAGTATGTAGACCACCATGCCAGGAAGAGTCCAGTAAAGTAGAACACCTTTGTCACGACCCCTCACTGTTTCCAGGAATGCATATGTTAGTGAGGAATGGTCTTAATAGAGGGTTTCACCCACCCTGACTTCTATATATCAAAATTGGGATGATATCTATTTTTAGATATGCACTGCTTGGAGTACAGAAGAAAAGCAATGCATAGCAACTCACAGTCAACTATCGAATATAAGACCCTTCACAGTTCCCTCAAAAAGGGTAGTTATTTTGAGAGAGACGTTAATGGAAATTGTTTATAATAGTTCTCCAAAAAAAGGTCGTTATTTGGAGAGGGTCGTGATTCCAGGGGTCTTAGAATCGAGAGTTTACTGTATTTTACAGTTGATTTCTTTCCATTCTCCATCTTTGTTTTTTACGGTTCCTCAAAAATGGGTGTATAAAGAGAGTTGATCTTAATGAAAGGGGTTGCTACAGTGAAGTTCTGCTGTATCTCTGTTTGTTCCGCAAGTAAGAAAATGGAAACTGCAGTAGTGACTGGTACAGCACCAGAATAACTCAACATCATTATTCCTGAGAAGATTTCAAACAAGCAGAGTAATGTATGGTAAGAACCCCTTCTATTCTAACCTGATGTCTTATATGTTGTGGGCTAAATATTGTGTCCCTTGAATATTTCTCTCAGCAAAAGCCTTCAAGAACACGATAAACAATCTCACCAAATGCTCTTCAAGTCATGTTAACAGATTAAAGGGTGTTATATAATTAATTTTTATCCCACAACTTTGTAAAAAAAATACTACTAAATCTCTCCTAGCAACATGTTATTTTCAGAAACATTAATACGCGATTCCAAGCATTAGCTATAATAAATTGACTGAACAACATATCTGCAGACGACAGAGTTTCAAGATTCCACAACTATTGCCGAACTTCAAAGATGCACTATATTTCTCCACAGTTAAAATATAACTTGCTACATAATTTTCCAAGTGAAGACATGGCAATAATTAACTCAATCATTCAAATGGCAACAAAGTAATTTGTGCAAGTAATGTTAGATAATTCACTGTTAGATAATTCACAAGATACAATAATGCACTCACTGCAAATAATGATTTTTATGAATTTCTGAAAAAACTTTTGAGTGGTTATGGCTATGTTAAAATATAACACACACATTAGTTCAGGGTTTATGAAAGTTATAATTCATCTTTGTTTAGATTAGAAGCTCTCAACCCCACACAAAACTAAAGACCAGGTGAACAATTTACATCACTGTGTCTGAATCATCCAAATTTTCACAAAGCACAGCACATGCTGCAAATCTAAGATATAATTTAAAAGTTAACAAGGCACTAAANAATCATCCAAATTTTCACAAAGCACAGCACATGCTGCAAATCTAAGATATAATTTAAAAGTTAACAAGGCACTAAAATGTATTTAATGAAGAAAATATGCTTAACTCAACTCTCAAGTATCCTCAGACAACTGGTTTCACATACCTTATTATCAACATCTGGGTTTAACTTTTTATGTTCCTTCATTCTTGATGTATGAATGTTTAATATCTGAAATCTACCATCTTCATTTGGCAAACCAATTTCCATTTGAACCTGGAGGAAAATTAAAAACACAACTGTTATGTACCACATCCTTAGATGTAATACTTTTGAAAACCTTGTGAATAAGCGTAATTATATATAAAAATAACAAGAGGTGTCATTTGCAGTCAGCAACTATCACAAGGACCCAGCTGTCAATATTAAGAACAGCACACACTTCTGGCTGGGTTATCAGCACGAAATTGGCAGTGAAAACACTCAATATACTTCTGAGGTACTGAAACATTACAGATTACGTTGACGTGCGACACTCTTCGATAAGTAAATATAAACATGACTTCGCCTCATCTGCACATGGAATCACGTAACCCAGGCNACACCTGAAACCGTAAACTAAAGTGGGTCTGGAAGGGTTATGTAAAATGTAATTTTAGGCGTCGCAATGAACATACTTTTGGTTTGGAGTTGCACTGGTATCAGTATAAAGCTCCAGCATTTGTCAGGACCAATACACACGTGTGCGAGATTGACGACTACTGTTCATGCGACTACAGAATGTAGTCCAAATAAAGAATTAGGTCTCCAACTATGCGATGGACTTCCCTTTAACGGACACTGATTTCTGCTGTGTAAATGGGATACCCTGTGCAACATACAGTATATAGACCACCATGCCAGGAAGAGTCCAGTAAAGTAGAACACCTTTGTCACGACCCCTCACTGTTTCCAGGAATGCATATGTTAGTGAGGAATGGTCTTAATAGAGGGTTTCACCCACCCTGACTCCTATATATCAAAATTGGGATGATATCTATTTTTAGATATGCACTGCTTGGAGTACAGAAGAAAAGCAATGCATAGCAACTCACAGTCAACTCTCGAATATAAGACCCTTCACAGTTCCCTCAAAAAGGGTAGTTATTTTGAGAGAGACGTTAATGGAAATTGTTTATTATGGTTCTCCAAAAAAAGGTCGTTATTTGGAGAGGGTCGTGATTCCAGGGGTCTTAGAATCGAGAGTTTACTGTATTTTACAGTTGATTTCTTTCCATTCTCCATCTTTGTTTTTTACGGTTCCTCAAAAATGGGTGTATAAAGAGAGTTGATCTTAATGAAAGGGGTTGCTACAGTGAAGTTCTGCTGTATCTCTGTTTGTTCCGCAAGTAAGAAAATGGAAACTGCAGTAGTGACTGGTACAGCACCAGAATAACTCAACATCATTATTCCTGAGAAGATTTCAAACAAGCAGAGTAATGTATGGTAAGAACCCCTTCTATTCTAACCTGATGTCTTATATGTTGTGGGCTAAATATTGTGTCCCTTGAATATTTCTCTCAGCAAAAGCCTTCAAGAACACGATAAACAATCTCACCAAATGCTCTTCAAGTCATGTTAACAGATTAAAGGGTGTTATATAATTAATTTTTATCCCACAACTTTGTAAAGAAAATACTACTAAATCTCTCCTAGCAACATGTTATTTTCAGAAACATTAATACGCGATTCCAAGCATTAGCTATAATAAATTGACTGAACAACATATCTGCAGACGACAGAGTTTCAAGATTCTACAACTATTGCCGAACTTCAAAGATGCACTGTATTTCTCCACAGTTAAAATATAACTTGCTACATAATTTTCTAGTTGCAGACATGGCAATAATTAACTCAATCATTCAAATGGCAACAAAGTAATTTGTGCAAGTAATGTTAGATAATTCACAAGATACAATAATGCACTCACTGTGAATAATGATTTTTATGAATTTCTGAAAAAACATTTTGAGTGGTTATGGCTATGTTAAAATATAACACACACATTAGTTCAGGGTTTATGAAAGTTATAATTCATCTTTGTTTAGATTAGAAGCTCTCAACCCCACACAAAACTAAAGACCAGGTGAACAACTTACATCACTGTGTCTAAATCATCCAAATTTTCACAAAGCACAGCACATGCTGCAAATCTAAGATATAATTTAAAAGTTAACAAGACACTAAAATGTATTTAATGAAGAAAATATGCTTAACTCAACTCTCAAGTATCCTCAGACAACTGGTTTCACATACCTTATTATCAACATCTGGGTTTAACTTTTTATGTTCCTTCATTCTTGATGTATGAATGTTTAATATCTGAAATCTACCATCTTCATTTGGCAAACCAATTTCCATTTGAACCTGGAGGAAAATTAAAAACACAACTGTTATGTACCACATCCTTAGATGTAATACTTTTGAAAACCTTGTGAATAAGCGTAATTATATATAAAAATAACAAGAGGTGTCATTTGCAGTCAGCAACTATCACAAGGACCCAGCTGTCAATATTAAGAACAGCACACACTTCTGGCTGGGTTATCAGCACGAAATTGGCAGTGAAAACACTCAATATACTTCTGAGGTACTGAAACATTACAGATTACGTTGACGTGCGACACTCTTCGATAAGTAAATATAAACATGACTTCGCCTCATCTGCACATGGAATCACGTAACCCAGGAGGGGTGTGAACCTCAAACAACTTGCATCCAGAGTCTACCAACACGTACTCACAGACAAAGGCAGCCAAGTTAGTTCGCCTCGTCAGACGTCACGCCAACGCCAACGCCTCTTGTGTGATACAAGCCAGCCTAGCGTGCCAGCTAAGCGTCTAAGTTCACGCCGCAGATGCACCCTTACATGACAGAGATGCCTGCTTTCGCCATGGACCAACAGATGGCACCAGAGAGCGCAGCTCCGTCCTCCACGGGAGGAGCTGACCCCACAACACCCTCACCACAGAGAGCCCGCGGGTAGGTGGAATATATGTCCGTGCAAAGCTGCAGAACGGCAGTTCATTCTCAGAANGAGGAGCTGACCCCACAACACCCTCACCACAGAGAGCCCGCGGGTAGGTGGAATATATGTCCGTGCAAAGCTGCAGAACGGCAGTTCATTCTCAGAAGTTCGCTCCACCACTTCCGGTGCTGGAGCTCTTTGCTAACACTGACATCTTCGCTACCTACCAGACGCTCTTCAAGACCTTCACCAGAAGCCCTCGAAGAAGTCAACACCCCTTTACTACACCCACTACCTCTCTGGTAGTGGTACCAGAGTCCCTTCTGGACAACAAGCATCGAGTTAGTTAGGGTTAGCCAGTATAATAGTTACCAAGCCACATCTGCTTTGTTACTTCAGACCCAGTTCCCCTTTACCTGGTTTGTGTAGGTTAACTTCCGTTATAGTTCTTGGTAAATTAGGAGTTAGTACGAGCCATCATGTTATTCCTCTCGGAATAAAAACGTCTTCTATTAACTTTCGAGTACTTATTGCCAAGGGTGACTGTAACTCCAACTTCCGCAGACATCAGCCGAGCAGGAAAGAGCAGGAGACCGCAGCATTCCCAACCTAGTGTAGGACTGTGGGCTCCCTTAAGCGGGTGCACGTACGTCAAAACAACACACATTAGACGGCCACCCATACTGAGCACCTGGTGTGCATTACGGTAGAGCCCCAACGATTAGGTCACAACCATAAGGTTGTTAGTTAGTCAGTCCAGTCCATTCTCTCATCCACCGCATTGAACTGTCGCCGGAATGAGTGAGAGACTGGGTCTGGAGATCTGGCCCCGTGGTCCACACTCACGTCGTTGTCCGACTCCCTGGGTAAACCCACCACTCTAACCACCGCGCTGAACTGTCGCCGGTTAGAGTACTCTGGTATGACTCTGGTTGGCTCAGCCTCGACTTGGCTCAACACTTAGTTAGGGTACTTCGTCGCCTGCTCCTCTATTGCGTGGCCGACCGTAGAACCTACCTACATGCCTTACACCTGTAGAAGTGGTACCTGGTTGCGTATTAGAAAGGCAGCTACCAACTCCAAGCTTAACTTGGGTTGTAAACCAGTCCCAAGTGTACTTTGCAGCATAACTCCCCAGGAACGAGCTCAAGCCGCAGACAGTTGGAGAGGCCTCACCTCCCAGCTCCCTCCCTCTCATTTCAACCCCCATTGAAGACCGCCGGAGAACTTCATCCCATCGTCGTCGCCCTCCGCCAAGGACTCAACATACCACTAGGTCCTGCAAACCCGTGGTGTCACCTCAGCCGAGCTAGCAGCCCTCCTCGGGCCTCTACCTGCATCACCCGCTGCAGCACCACCTTCATCTCGAGCCTGGGGACGAACTCCAGCAGGAGCCAACCCCAGCTGAAGTAGAGCAAGGAGCTACCTCGGGCGACGCCCGTCAAAGGTAAACCAGTTGCGGTGTGTAGGCCGGTAATACGTAAGGTCATTCGGCACACTCCAGACTTTGTACCAAGCTGCCAAGTCACATGCCCCGGGTTGTATAACGGCCGGGCTCCAGTGAACAAACCATAAATCAATGTTGACAGCCAACCGTGCCTCTGGCAGACTCACCAAAAACTAGCCCTACCATGACGTCCCCGTCAATCACAGACGTCACACGTCAATATATTACTCAGAGAGTTTGTTGAAAAACTCAAAATTACACCAGTGTATATCCACCAGTTACAAAATTTTTTTGCACTATTTGCAATTGCCCAGAGAAACCTATTTAGTAATAATGAGGTTTGTATTAACAGGTGTTTGTGATAATTAAAACCTCAAAAAATTTAAACATAGACTCTGTGAATTATCATTTTGAAAAGTAGGACACTCTTATCACCAGCACAACTTCTCTTAGTAGTGGACTTGACGTTACATTGTAATACAAAATAACAAATACTTTTTAAGAAGCATACAACTTAACTATAAAAGGAATGAAGCATACAGTTGATTAGAACTTTGTATTAAGAGGGGGAAATGGACTCCATCTTGAATTATATAGTTATTATCACCCATGTTTCAGATCAATTTTTGAAAATGTGGCTTTGTTAAGGCATAGAAAATTATTTAATTATATTTTAGAGACAATTATAGGTTGACTTCTTGTAAGACTACCACTTATGTATTCATTCTCGAAAGGTAATTAATATTTAATTTCCACTTACTCCACACAAAGACAAATAAAGGAACTCCGCTGGTAGTACAACTGTTACATCATCTGAGCGATGCACTATGCCCTATGCCTTGTCAAAAAATACATTTTGATAAAGAATGTTGAATGCATTTTATGGCTCAAAAACTGGTAAGACCACAATGATTTCTATCTTTCCACCTTAAAAGGATTATTGATGACATTCCACTGTACCGTACTTAAATACAGTACCATGCACCATGTTCAACAACTATCACAAGTTCAACAGGAGGAACGGTTTGTGCACTAACACAACGTGATATGGGCCGTTCATGGTTNGTTCAACAACTATCACAAGTTCAACAGGAGGAACGGTTTGTGCACTAACACAACGTGATATGGGCCGTTCATGGTTGCTGAGCAGTTTTGAAATCAACCTTTGAAAAATGTCTCCCGACCGCTACCTGCAAATATTATAATGGGCACACTGACTCGCGCGAGCCCAGTAACTTTGGTAACGATAGAGGCAAAGTAGGTGAATGTCTTAATGTTGAATTAAAAGTGTTAAGTAAACAGTTGTGAATACCGACATAATTTACTTTGCTTTACGTGTTTTTAATTATAACAAGTGTAAGAATTAGCACATTAATAAAATATTTACGTTTAAAAGAATTTAATAGTTTCACTTGATTGATGCCTGAATAAAGAGGTCAGACTCATGGCAATGTTAATGTTACATATTGTGGAAGAATTCACAAGTGCATAAAAGTAGATCTTAGCAGGTCTTTCAAAGGAGCGCAGTTTACTATGAACAGCCTCCACTCACTAGGATGGGGGGGGGAGGAGGGGGCGTAGCATACCTCAAGCCTGCCCGGTCGCAGGAGGGCCTCGTCAATCATGTCCCGACGATTGGTCATGCCGATAACCAGGATGTTGTTGAGCTGCTCCACGCCGTCTATCTTGGCCAGAAGCTGGTTGACGACCGTGTCGTGCACCCCGGTGTTGCCTGCCACCGAGCCTCGCGACTTGCAGATCGCGTCTATCTCGTCAAAGATGATTATGTGCAGCCCGCTGTTTGGCCCCAGCTGCAACCATGCACCACAAGCAACCTGCTCATCACCAAGTGGGAAGGTTTAGGATGCTCGTAGCATCAGGGTCTCGAGAGAGAGGCGAGTTTGGAGCCATGCCGGAATGCAAGGGTGGGAGAAAGTAGAGAAACCCCACAGACTAGTGGCATCTTCCCACTCAGTCCCCATATGTGGAATTCCAGGAGTAACCCCGCCGGGAATCAAGCCCAGTTCCCCTCGGAGGGAGGGGAGTGCTCTATCCGCTGCACCACCATGGCCCCTACCTTGGTGCGAGGCTAGCACTTTATCAACTCTCCAGTTCACTTAAAATACATTCCCGTGTGGCAAGCACACACTGAAAAGAAATCATCATACCTATCATTATGAAACTAAAAATTTCTGATTGCATTACTTAAAACTGAAAATCCATTATTATTATTATTATTATTATTATTTAGTCTGTTCTCTTTAAAAATATTCCTATTTTAATTTTAGGTTTTCTAACTGAAATAAATAAATGTTAACATAACCTAAGGCTTCACATTAAATATTTTTACCCATACACAATGTTCTTTTTTTTTTCCCCCAACATTGTTGTCATTCAGCTCCGATGTACCACACATTTTTCAGTACGCAATTCAACACAATTACAGCCCCTTTATTTAACTTGAATTAACCTCAACAAGATTACAGA
Organism: Clitarchus hookeri; assembly: GCA_002778355.1. Classification (NCBI taxonomy): domain Eukaryota; kingdom Metazoa; phylum Arthropoda; class Insecta; order Phasmatodea; family Phasmatidae; genus Clitarchus; species Clitarchus hookeri. The sequence goes on from NQII01000262.1 coordinate 689,781, forward strand.
AGAAGCAGTGCAACCTCTTTTAGTAGTGTGCACTTTATTAAATGTGAAAATTCTTTATTCTTTCGGACGGCTGCAAACCTCATGTTGAACTTACCCTGTTCTTCTGGAGAGAGTACAACTTTTAACTTTTATACGGTTATAACGTAATGTATAAAGTTGCAGTTTCGAGGAACAAGCAGCACCTACTGTATTTCCTAAGACTTCTGCAGTGCGACAGAAAAGTAAAAACTTGCCAAGAGATGAACCTCTTACATGCATCAAAGAACTGAAGTTCCTGAAATGTACGAACCCTCTTTTCCTCCTCCTCTGCGTCGGCAAACAGCCTCCTGATGTTGGCCTCAGACTCCCCCACGTACTTGTCCAGTATCTGGGGGCCGTTCACTATCTTCGGTTCCCTGGCGTTCAACATCGTGCCGATCTGGCGGGCCATTAGGGTCTTGCCAGTGCCCGGGGGCCCATACAGCAGTATTCCCTTCACGTGTTTGCAGCCTGAGGGTTGGAAAAACAATTGCAGACTGTTCAAGATTAACTGAGAACCTCTGAAATCAACTTTTGAAGAATGTTACTCAGTATATTTCACTGGCACACTGACTGGCACGAGTGTTGATAATCACTACCAACACAGTAACAACTGAGGAAAAGTAGTTTTAAGTCTTAACGTCCTATTAAAATTGTTACAAAAAATTTGTGAATACCGAAATAATTTTTTTTTCCCCTTCTTTTTGATACGTACAAGTGTAAGAATTGGCATATATGTAATGTATTTAATTTTTATAATAATTTCACAGTCCTACTTGACTGATGCATGAATAAAGTGATCACGCCCACGAAAACGTTAATTTTACATATGGTGGAAGAATACACAATATGCATTCAAGAAGATGTTTCCAAAGTGCTGAGTTAACTGTAGGGAGCATCCACGTTGTTTGGCAGGTGGGCTGGTGACTTACCGAGCTGTTCTACGACTTCTGGCGGGAACACGCGGGAGGCAAACGCTCGCCTGAATATTGCGTTGAATTCTTTGTCCAAGCCACCGATGCCCATCTGCTGGAAGTTCCACTCTGGATTGATGATCGACTGACGTGGGGGCAGTTTCCTACATGGCAACACACGCTACTTTCAAGTAAACAACAAATTCAAGAAAAATTTTTTATAATCGTCAAACTTCCACAACATGAAATATGGTGATACCGAGAGATTTTGGTCGATGCTTCACATAAATGTCTTGGGTACCTAATGAGGGTGAAAAATGAAGATGGAGCAGCGGCAGAATGCAAGGGCAGGGAAAACTGAGGTGCACCGGGAAGATCTGCCAGCCAGTTGCAACATTTGCCATGTTTCCCACGCGCGAAGATCTTNGGGAAAACTGAGGTGCACCGGGAAGATCTGCCAGCCAGTTGCAACATTTGCCATGTTTCCCACGCGCGAAGATCTTGGTGACCACACCGGGAATCAAACCCTGTTCACCTTGGTGGGAGGCGAGTAGTATGACCACTGCAACGCCCAACATGAAGTAAAGTCTCACTGCTGTCTTCATAAGAAAACATAACTTAATAGATATAACCAGTAAATGAAACGTGTGAGATGACATTTCCTTTTCCTGTGTCTTAAAACAGGATATAAAAATGCACAACAGTACTACGCAATATACGAAGTGNGAGATGACATTTCCTTTTCCTGTGTCTTAAAACAGGATATAAAAATGCACAACAGTACTACGCAATATACGAAGTGCGTTCAAAAAATAAGGTGACTTTGCAAATTTCGAGGGCTACGTACATTTGATTATCAATTGTTTTTATTGTTATTTTGGTACACGTGTCCCCAACATACGTTGACATTATCAGCCATTTTGCTTTGTTAGTTTGTTTGTGACAGATATAAAGGTTAGAAGTGTTTTGGTGTGCTTGGAAATTTTTTGCTATCGCTAACAATGGATCAAAGAATCTGTATTAACACCACTATAATCACGCCTCAGCCACCGTATTCACCGGACGTGGCCCCCTGCGACTTGTTTCTGTTCCCAAAACTGAAGAGACCCATGAAAGGACGGAGGTTTGCCACGATTGAGGAGATAAAGACCTGGGAGACTTCAATGCCATACCAAAATGAGCATATCATAAGTGCTTCGAGGATTGGCAAAAGCGCTGGCACAAGTGTATTATATCTGAGGGGGATTACTTTGAAGGGGACAAAATAGATATTGATGAATACATAAATATTTATCGAGACAAAGTCACAAAATAACAAGTCACCTTATTTTTTTTAACACACCTCGTATGTAAACTCTACCAATGAACAATATGTGTACAGTGTCAGTGTCCATGGGTACAGATATGTATGTAACATTTGTACAGAGTACAGTCTCAATTAGGTAGAGCTGTTGTAATAGCTTGCATTACATTCTGTACAGATATCATAGCATATGCTGTAAAATTTTTTTTTTTACAATTGAAAAACAATTTTAGTCTCAAAAATTTACATAATCTAAGTGGCGTTATACAAAACCATACTACACACAGTAATAATACTTAACTTTAGGTTCAATAAACTATACTAAAAAACCTGTAGAGCACTATCATGGTACACACCCTTTGGATTTTCCCACCAAATTAATTGATGAATTTTCTGATTTTTCAAATTGGATCATTGTGTCGCCCAGACACCTGCCCATCCTGGTTTTCTTCGGTTTTGCAGTCTGCCCAGCCTTGATTGCGCTCAGATCGGCAGCTGGAACACCACGCAGGCGCTGCAGTCTCAATCAACTCCATACATAAACATTTCACCTATCACATCACATCAATGCTACTCATACATCTACTCTTAGCATTAATGTTTGAAATACATACAGTGAAACCATTTTTAAGAAGTTTTCTTGCTTAATAAGTTTACATAATTTTGTACCCGGTCTAAAAACATCCAAGGTAATTTGACCCTCTTACGACGTTTTCCTGGTTCATAAGCTCGAATTTTTCAGTCCCTTCAGAAACTTCTTGAGAGAGTTTTACTGCATGTAGTTCTTATACAGATAGGTTAATATTACTGCCAAGTACTTTCCAGTCAAGCACCTTCCCTGGTAATGTCTCCACGAAAACAATGAAGTCAAAATTTGGAAAGTATTAAGTTCACTTTGAGAATAATCTACTTTAACAGCCACTTTAAGGCATGCTTCCTCTCCTCTGATATTTTCCCTACTTCAGCTACTCATGTAACAGCTTCCTTCAAGCTGCACACACAGGGGCACAGCTGTACTTCTGTTTTCTCACCAGTTTACAGGCAATGTGCAATTTCAACTTTTGCTCTACTGATTGTAGTGTGTTATGTTCTAAATAAGCAGAGTGGAAATACACACAAACGTATCTGGACATTCNTTTTGCTCTACTGATTGTAGTGTGTTATGTTCTAAATAAGCAGAGTGGAAATACACACAAACGTATCTGGACATTCATACCGTATATAGTTTACTGTGGAGCAACAGGCACACTGCAAGTAGCGATCTATCAACGTGACAAGAGAAACTCCTTTTAAAAAAACCTACCCGTGAATCGAAACAAGTGGGTTCCTCTTCACATTTTCTCACTAACTGACAATGTGCTGTTCACAGTCTCCACATAAACTGAGACTTATTTAGAGTCAAGCTCGCCTGACTTCAAATACTTGATGCCAATAAAGTTGACCTTGGTCGAGAGTTGAGAGATTTGGGTGGCTCGTAACCAAGTCTTGAAAGCCAATGAGGTGAGAACGGAGCAGTGCCAGAATGCCAGGGCAGANAGATTTGGGTGGCTCGTAACCAAGTCTTGAAAGCCAATGAGGTGAGAACGGAGCAGTGCCAGAATGCCAGGGCAGAAGAAATTGGAGATCCCCGCTGACCAGCAGCATCGTCTGAGAGTGAACCAGTTGGGGATTGAACCCGGTTCACCTAGGTGGGAGATGAGCAGTCTAACCACTCGGCCACCAAGGCCCCTTGATGTTGTCATATAAGATTCAATTACATGGTTTAAATAGATGCATTTAACAATTCCAGACTTACCCAGAGCCACAAGGGATCAAACACTGCCACCAAGGAGCCATATTTATAAGAGGACCCGAGCTATAACCCTGTTCAAGTTTAATAAAATCACTTGCTGAAGAAATTGCAAATGTGAGCCAAGTAACAGCTATGCCCCTTCAAATTCATTTNAGATTTGGGTGGCTCGTAACCAAGTCTTGAAAGCCAATGAGGTGAGAACGGAGCAGTGCCAGAATGCCAGGGCAGGAGAAATTGGAGATCCCCGCTGACCAGCAGCATCGTCCGAGAGTGAACCAGTTGGGGATTGAACCCGGTTCACCTAGGTGGGAGATGAGCAGTCTAACCACTCGGCCACCAAGGCCCCTTGATGTTGTCATATAAGATTCAATTACATGGTTTAAATAGATGCATTAACAATTCCAGACTTACCCAGAGCCACAAGGGATCAAACACTGCCACCAAGGAGCCATATTTATAAGAGGACCCGAGCTATAACCCTGTTCAAGGTGTGCACATGCCATATGCACAGTATGCAACTCCCCAGTCGCAACAACAAACCACAGTTTCCTCAAACCCACGGTCTGCACTCTTGGTTAACGCTACAGTTTACATAAATAACGAGTTGAAAGTGTATTACAATCCCATTTACCAAGTTGTAATGTAATCAAGAAACGTGTACACGTCGCATACTACTTTAATCACACGAATGCGACTATGAAAGCAATTCGCAAACCTACGTTAACGACTGCAGAAGACAACAGTCAGTCAACTTCATAGTTTAGTTTACGGTTCAAAGGTACAGTCAGAGCAAGATACAACCTCATCAACAGAGAGTCCCTCCTACCACAAGTTTAATAAAATCACTTGCTGAAGAAATTGCAAATGTGAGCCAAGTAACAGCTATGCCCCTTCAAATTCATTTTAAAAAACTTTACATACTCACTGATTACTCTATTATTTATGAATGGCAATTTTTAGTCACTGTGCTTTCTTTGGTAGCCTTATCATTTTGGAAGGTATACTTATAATCAGTACCATCCCATCCCCCCCCCCC
>NQII01000262.1:694904-738026 GCA_002778355.1 Clitarchus hookeri
CCCCCCCCAACTTTCTCACATTTTTGTAATAGTTTAGACTTAAATTACATTTCTCTTTCTTTTTTTTTCCACTCATATGGGGGCTTGTTTTGGAAACGAAACACAAGAAAGAAAAATATAGTTATTGCTTTATACCAGTATCAAGACTCCTCCAGAAGCCCCAATTCTGGTCGACTGCTGATTTCAATACAAATGCACAAAAAATGGATTTTGAAACTGTGGAGTACGGCTGGAAATATAAATAGTTGTGATTTACAGAGCGGGGGATGTGTGGTACAGAAAATGGTACATGTGTGTTTCGCATATAACCGACAACCTGACATGAAAATAAGAACACAGCAACTTTGAACACAACCTCCAAATTGATTTGGAAGGAAAATGTTACGTAACTGCAACTAAACAAAGAAATCTCTTTAAATATAGTGTAACTAAAATTTATCCCATGGTTGGCTTGATAATGATAACTCAATCCTTCTATCTCAAGGTCTCTGGTTCAATTATCAACCATAGCAGACATGCCAATGATATTTGTCGAGATATTTCCATTTCCCCTCCGGCTTCATTCTGCCACTCCTCAATTATCACTGGCTTTCTTCACTCCAGCCATAAATGACACGTCCATCCATTAGGGTTGTGTGAATATTCCGTACACCACAACGAAAATTAAAAATTACAACTTTAATTTTTGTTTTGATAAGAAATTTTGGTTGCCACAAGCCAAAATGAAACAAAAATCCCCTATTCAATAAATATTTGAGTGTTTATTGAATGTTCATTTAGTGCACCAGCCAAGGAAATTGTGTGTAAATAAAAAAAACTGCATTTAAACTGTAACTGGTCGGATACGTGGATACGCAGTGTAAATACAGAAATGTGCTACTTGTAGAACCAGACTGTACAGAGTCCCATGCTTACAGTTACCTGACTGTACAGTGCTGCAATTCAAATTTACCATGTCACTATCGTAGTGAGACCACTTAGAGCTGCTGACGCTGCCAGCAAGCAATATTGAGTCCGAGCTGAGGCAATCATCACGCACTTAAGATGGATCTACAACCACCAAGTAGCGTACATGTTGAACACTGCATTCACACATGCATCCATTCGCATTAACACTTAGCGTACGTGCGTTAGCATGTAGAAGAGAGAGGCAGAGTAGCTCAACTTTCAACTACTAAATAAGTACGTGCATATGTACAGCTGAGCTCTTTATAAATCAGAATGTATAATTTAACAATACATGTATTCTTTTAACTAGAACCGTTATAATAAAGTCGCCAATACACAAAATTCTATTTTCTTTTGCCAAGGTTTCAAAATTGTAAAATGCTTTTCAGAAAGCCTGCAAAAAACACTAAATTAGAATATTGCTTTGCAACGCTACATTTTTGCTTGAATGTTTGCCAAGAGGAAACGCACGTGCGTGCATACGCACATTACGAAGACGTCGTGGATCCGCATTTACACACCTTGCATCAGACTTGCTCAGAGCTGCCCGCTGGTGTACCGAGTACGCATTGCCAACGACTACAAAAACGTTGCCGACCCATCGTTTGTCGTGTCACCAGAAGTGGAGGGTGAAGTTACATAAACAGAAGATAGTGCGTGCTCGAGCGTGTGATATCTCACCTCACAGTTGCTCACATAATGAAGGACGTACCTTCAAGACTCTTCACCACCAAGCCTAGTGTCTTCTTGTCCTTGCTGAAGCTGAACGCAAGCAGCTGTCCCACTGTGAAGGCCTGGCCAGAAAATTGAAATATGAATTCTTTGGCCATGACATCAGTGTCATATGGATCCAGAGTCGTACTACAAAAAAGAAATACCGTAACTTATAGAAAAGCATGTTGAATTATTAGTGTGTATTTGGATTAATCTAGGGATTCATAGCCAACTTGTCATTTAGACTCCTGCACCCAACCCAGCACTCAGTTCTCTCACATTACTACACTAACTTACTGAATTAATTATGTTTTTATTAACCAGACTACAAATAAGCCCCCAATCTGTGTACCTTAGAGTGTCCTATTGTTTCAAGTGGTTTAGTTACTATGTCAACACATCCAAAACATTTTCACATAACTGCAAGTCCTGTTTCATAGCCACCAGGAGAGTGGGAAACCCAGCGCCCTGGGCCCCCACAAACCTTGCAGTGGCTCTGCTTGCATCTATCCATTTCCTACAGTCGAACCCTGTTACAACTCTCCCATTTGTACATTCTCCTGGTCAATAAGGTACCTTCTCTTGGCACAGAAACACTTTTTTTAAATATACAATTTCCCAACCAAAGTTTTCCTTTAGACAATTCTTGGGTCCCTTCATAAATATGTGGTGTCACGGAAGAGAGCGTTAAGTCAAAAACGTCAGATTTTCGAGGCCAAAGAAAGTGTAGAGGTACTTAATTCCTTATTCCAATCTGCAACATTACCACCTATAATTTGATTTACTCTTTTCTTTGGTAGCAAATAACGTCGTCTGCCTATGCATTCCTGGACATAGCACAAACTGACAATTTTTGACTTAACCCTCTTTTCTATAACACCACAGACACATTATAACAGGAAGGTTCTATTGTTCTGGGTAATGAAACATTATGTGCAGAGTGATTCACGTGCAAAACTGACACTTCCTTACTTGTATAGAGTGAATCATCTACAAAACTGACATGTCTTTATTTACTTGAATTATACTGAAAACACAGACATCGGCTTTTTGTATTTTATGGTGCAGGATGTTGTCTCACAGATAACTAACCTCTACAGTAAATGCTGAAAATACCCTTGTTCCTGAAGACACACATGAACAGAGTATTTAAAATTTCTGGTCGTTCCTTCGAGCAACTTGTTGTCAATCGTCTTGACAATTTGGTATGCGCTGTTTCTTTCGGATACCCCCACACAGAAAAGTTAAGTGATACTGAATCCGGATATACTAGTGTCCACAAATTCTTGGAAATTATCTGGTCACGAAAGACACTTTGGGTAAACCCCAAGACATATTTGATGAGTGTGTGTACATCACGTAGCACCGTCCTGTTGAAAACACCCTCATCATCCACTTTCTCGACTCCAAACAAATATATTGGTACTCTGTGGTGTTCACAATCCTGTCAAAAAATGTCTCACCAATTATCCACTTGCAGTTAATGCAAACCTGACTCTGAACTTCTCTGGGTACATAGGAGCTATTTGAATGGCCAGTGGATTTTCTGCAGCTCGAATGAGTGTGTGACCAGACAAATGGAAACATGACGTGACAGTCGGCCAACACCACCACCTGATATTAACAGCAATAACATATATTTACTTTGATCTACAGGAAACAATTATTTCTGCCAAAATTATTTCCACATATACCTAATTTAGCAGGAGTTTTTATATTGGTACATAAATAATGTTTTAACTTGGCAAAAAATTCTTTGGAGTTAATAATACTGTATATAGTAAGCCCCTAAAATGCATTAAAACCCAAGGAAGTAATCTATTCCTATATTTTCCCAAGTATAAAACATAGTATCAATGTTTTTTCAGGTTTTGTTCAATGATTCGTACTGTGAGGAAACACTTGTCTAATCTTAAATTCAGGTACGTATGGTATTATAGTAGCCGACAGTTGGGCCGACGTGGTGATGGTACACCGGCCCAGTATCCCTCTAGAAACTAAGAAAACAAAGTCTCCCTAACAAGGCATATAAGGGACCTTATAGGCAGACGCATTTGAACCATAGGGGTGTCTGACCCTAGCTCATCAGAGCGCGTAGCTGGGGCACTGTAGATTGTGTTATCCCTTTTCTGGCCCGCCTGGTAATGAGGCAATGGAATAGCTGTCGGTACACAGCTATGCAGTGTCAGTGATGTTACCCTACTTTTAGGGGATAAAATAAAAGAAGAGTAAAGAATTACTATTATAGTGGACTCTGTGGACGTCCTGTAGGTGCAGGCACGATCGTAGATGTAAGTATTGTGAAGTAGCGGTGCCGGGGCAGCACAGGTTCTGGCGTGGTTCGTCCAGGAAGGAACAGAGACTCTTCCTGGGGCCAATGCCTTGAGGTTGACCCCTGCTGGAGTCCGTTCAATAGATCAACCCCCCCCCNCTACGGCTCTCAGTGAGCGGCACAACTTGCTTGTAGCCGTGAGTAACCTACATCTACAACAGCCCTTCCTTAGCTTTCCTATATTGGCTGCCCAAACCTGTGGACTTCTATAAATGTAAGTTATTTCACTTTAATGTATGTCGCCCGGCTCTTGAGCCGCCAGTGTACAGCAAGATGTAATATAATTGTGATACGTACGTTTTCTTCTGGAGGAAGTCGACATCGAGCACCATGGTGCAGAGGCATTCGGAGCTGGAGGTGGGGTCAAAGTGGTACGGCTTCACTTCTATGTCCTGGTTGATGGACAGCGTTGCCCACTTGCGCTGCAGCAGGCTGAAGGCGACGGTGCCCCGCGGCACGTCCGAGTGGAACTTGATGCTGAACACAAAGTGCTGCGACGGCCCCGTCGTCACCTCGACGTTCCTGGCACCAACCGCAAACACAACACGTGTGCATGCACTGACCAGTTGTTACCTCACTGACTGGATGGCAACCAAAATAATCCCCATGTTCTTTCAATGATACTTTAAGTGGGGGTNACCAAAATAATCCCCATGTTCTTTCAATGATACTTTAAGTGGGGGTACGTGATTGAATTAATGCACACCATTGCCGAGCTATGTACCAGGAAAAAGACAAAGGATTAAAAAAATATACAAAACTAAAACCAGCTTGGTGGAACTCTTGGGGGATTATTTANTATACAATATGTTTTAAATATTTCTTGAGAACAGCCAGTCTTGGTTTGTTCTCATGTATATTTTTAATGTTTTCCTATATTCTTTACTTGGCGACATATTTATGCAATAAAGTATGGCCAAAATAATTTTTCTTTTAAAAATAATTCCGTTAGGGCTATGTGGAGGTATTACTGAGCGTGAATTTTGAAAACTATATGAATTAAGTATTTTGTCCACGAAAACACATGACAATTGTAGATCAAATTTTCCTGCTAGTATACTGTAATAAGAAAGCAGCTTGCAGTTGATAATTCACAGGAAATACACAAAAGTGAAATGGGTAGAAGGGAATGCAGAGGGCAAATTACGGATAACGGTGGGAAAATTGAGGTTAGGATAGTCATTAGACAAGAGAGGGGTACTGTAGACAAGCTGTTCAGCACACTTAGGTAAAAGTGGTATAGAACCAGGAGAAAAAAAACACGTGGAGCCACATTGTGAAAGGATAAACCACAACAAATAGTTCCAAGAATGCGCAAGTAACAGTTTTCTGGGGGAGTGCCTAAGTAGACTGAATGACAATGACATTAAGTGCATTCACAGTTTATTCTGGAGTCGCAAAACAGAAAGGAGTAGCTGAAGGAAGGTGTCAAGTACATTCTGTGGTACAATCACAAGTAATGCATTATAGACATGTGTCATTTTGAACGTACCTTACATCATCCAGAAAATCTGCCCTGTTTACAACAGCGCAGTTTGTTAGAGTCAAATCATCTGTTGGACACCTGGAAACCTTCATGTGCTGTCAAGCAAAATAAATAAAATTCTGTTAAATCAAGAATTGGAACAGCTACTATAATTCACCATCAAAATTTGTATGAAATTCGTAACGGCATTTAACTATTTTAACAAAGCTCTTTGTCTGGAATATACTAATCAAATATGATTTTTTTTTAAATACCTGTACTGGTTGTATTCCAGACATTTCGGTGCGGCCAGTACCTCAACAAGCGCACCAGTTCGCCACAATTGCTACTGCTTTTTCATAAACGTCAATACTCAACTCACTGCAGACAGATGTCTCCAGCCACAGAGTACGGACCGGCTACGAGCATACATGCACCTTCATACAATATAAACTACAAAGAACGTTTGTTTCACTCAACCAAAAAAGTGTNCCGGCTACGAGCATACATGCACCTTCATACAATATAAACTACAAAGAACGTTTGTTTCACTCAACCAAAAAAGTGTAGTCTGTGTTTAATTTAACATACTTTAGCATATTGTAATGTTACACTTTCTTTCAGTGCAGCTATAATATGAGGTAGACAGATTGTTCGTCTTCTGCCACCGTAACCATCATGGACCTATTGCATACCAGCACAACTGTCAAATACATTTATTTAAATAATTGATGAACATGTTTGTTTATGTCAAAAAACAATCCCTTTTAAATTAGTAAAACACTTTAACCAATTTGATTTTAATCTAATTGCACTAAAAATATGGCCAGAAGACGTGTGCTATTGGAAACAGACATGGGAAACTTATACTTCGGTTTCTAATAACTTATATCCACAATTATTTCATGCGTATTCTCGGCCAACATATCATCATTGTAGTTCCCGTGGTTTATCAGTTACTTATTTTCGTCTCCTTTCAGGTCATAATGCATCCCATTCTCATTTGCATAAACTTCATATAGTCTCCAATCCTTCCTGTGTATGTGGGGCCCCTAATGCAGATTAGACTTGTTTTTTGTTTCAGTGTTCGACTGGAGGCGATAGAAGTTCGTTGTATGCTGCTATTCATAGGCTTAGTGTAATTTTTCTTGTTTCTTACCCTTCGGTACTTTTTCATGACCCTCGGGTAGTTTGTGTCGTTCTCGCTCGATTTTTACTTGCGCACTGTATTGTTATTTGATCTTAAGAATTGGGTATCCTGTTAGAAGTCCTCGGTGACCAACCCACTCTTTCCTTCCTATCCCCTGTTCCATGGCCTTTTTTCCCTCAATGGTTGATGGGCCTGTACCGATAAGAGTAGTATTTGTGATCCCGTCTAGTATTTCTCCTACATTGTTCTCTATTTGTCTGTCTCCTGTTTTTGTTTTTGACCGTGGGCTTCGCTGTTGGCCACATTACCACAAAAAAATGCTGCACANATTTGTCTGTCTCCTGTTTTTGTTTTTGACCGTGGGCTTCGCTGTTGGCCACATTACCACAAAAAAATGCTGCACATTAGACAAGAATCTAGATTTCTATAGACGTAGTTTATTTTGTAGCAGAGTTGTCTTTTTTTTATTAGAGTACAGGAGTATTTAATTAATTTATTATTTACGATAAATATTTAGCATGCGTATATCAAATCAATACCCTCCAATCTTCATTCCTGCTAACTTTGACATTCACCCTAGAGGTGGGTCACAGCATAGACTAAATATGAGGCTGCGTATAACCAGTCTCCATGTCCCAACATTGAACTGTTTTTCTGCCAATACGATTTGCAAAAACGGCGTGTATTGAAATAGAGAAAACAAGTAATTTGAGATGTGTTTATCGCTTGTAAATATTTCTAACGTAATTTAATTAAATTCTAGTTGGTGAAATTATTTTATTCGTATAATAGGGCTTGTATTTTGTAAATTAAGATACAAACAAACACGTTCATCACTGTTGATCATATAACTTTGATAGTTGTGTTCCTTTGGAGTACGTCACTGTGCTAGATAAATCTTGGGAACATGCGCAGAAGATGAATAATTGGTCTAGCTACCGTATTTTTAGTCTGCGCTTTATATATTTATCGCATATCTATGGATTAGATTTTCGGTATTGAATAAGCAATGGTAATGTAAAATCTATTTCAAAATTTTGCTGGTGTTGTAACGTAATGAAACTGTGAACTAAATGGGTAAACCAGCTTTGTATGTGACCTTCATTTTCTTATTTTGCAAATGTGTTGAATCCGATTTATATTACGATGTACTTCGCAAGGTAGATCCGTGCGAAGCGTTTTGTGAAAAAACTTACCCAACGTCATCTGCTGGGAAGGTATGTTTGTTTACTAATTTGTATGAAGTAAAATGTATTTATCTTCAGTGAATATGCATTAATGAAAGTAGCAGTTGCAGCAATACTATGTTTGGGGCAGGAGACTACATAGATTAGTTTCCTTAGTTTTTTCTATCCCTTGCAACAAAAACCGCACGGGGGTAAAAAAAAAAAAAATTAGTAGGGTGGGGGTGCCGCGGGACCAGTGAGGTGGCTGGTATGCGCATTGTGAAGTGATCAGAGAGGGGGAACTGGGCTCACTACAGCAACATGAGTGGTGGTGTGTGGAATGTCGGGGGTAAGGAAAGGGTAATTATTAAGTTTAGAGGCTTCTCTGTAAAAAAAATAATAATTCACGAAAAGTTGTATATTTCCACTCTACTAATGATGCAGAACACGAATATACGAGGGGCATTAACGTACAACTAATTTCTTAATATGTACTCACCTAACCTAGCAGAACCTAACCCCACGATGGGTGAATCACTATTTTACATTTTTAAACTAACCTAGGATTGTAGGGTTTTAAACTAATCTAGGGGTAATTATTAAGTTTAGGGACTTTTCTGTAAAAAAAATCATGGAAAATGGTATATTTCCTAGACCCGGCAAAAACTCAATGGTGACTGATTTTTTTTTAATTGACAGTTAAAATGCTTGTAATGTCATCCATGGCCGCTACGTAACGTGGAATCAGCAATGCACGGCCATTAATAATGGCGGTAGACGTTAATAGACATAAGCAAACTGCTCTTACATTTCACAATTTTTTCTTTATGTTCTACTTATTTTAACATTACGCCCTCTTGAATATGAACAAGGTAAGCTGTGCAGAACCCAATAATGCAACTTTTGTTGATTTAGGACGTTTCGTTCAGAAAAGCCCCTAAACTTAATAATTACCAGACCAGCAAGTAGGAAAAATGGACAGTTCATGGTCGGAGGGAAAGAAAGCGGGCTGTCAAAGGAAAGGAAACAAGGGTGGTGGCAGAGATCAGGAAGAGGTGAAGTAGACAAGGGGAGGCAGGTGGATGGAAGGGACACAAAGCAGGAAAGGGTTGTAGGAAATGAACCAGAGGTAGTGTTTCTTGGCAGCGTGATCGTAAAGGGGGTGGAGTTGAGGGAACTCATGAAAGGAAATACTCGTAAAGCAGCGTTTGGTGGTGCAACAATCAAGTATTTGAAGTAGAGTGTTAATAGTATGAGAGGTAGCAAGGTGGCAAAGGTGGTTTTAATTCATGTGGAGGGAGATGTCCTGGCTTGAAAGGAGGTGGGGCAAGAGGTAGAGAGGGACCTCAGGGGGTTACTAAGTAGAGTGCAGGTGACGTTCCCAAGAGCTAGGACAGTAGTTAGTGGCGTCCTGGTTAGAAAGGGAATAACTTACAGGAAGGCAGTGGCAGCGAGTGAGGTTTATGAGAAAGTATGTAGGGATTTGGGCGCTACATGTATAGATAGTAGGCTGGGAAAGTGCAGGAAGGGACCAGGTACACCTGACAGAGCAGGGAAAGAGGATCCTAGGAGATCTACTAGGTAGGGAAGCAGTTGGCTGTTTGGAGAGGGTCAGGGCTGAGTAGCGAGTGTTTAAATAGCAACCAGAGGGACAAGTAACAGAAGTGGAGCGAAGCGGAAGGGTAAGCACTGATGAGGCCACAGGAGTGAAGAGAGGGGGTAAGCAAAGTAGGAGGGTAATGCAGCACCGTAGCATAAAGTTAATGGCTGTGAACTGTAGGAGTGTGTACAGCAAGCTGGAGGGCTTCTGGGGTACGGTAGGACACAGGGTGGATATAGTGGTAGCTGTCGAGACTTGGCTGAATGAGGAACTGCTTGACATTGTATGTAGGCAGGATAAGTTCACCATCTTCACAAGAGACAGGGATGGGAGAGGAATAATGGTGTGTGTAAGGGAGGGGCTGAAAGGGTCAGCAGAATGGATTAGTGAAGGTGTGTTATGGTGATGGAAATTAAATTAAGTAGGGGTAGTAGTAGGAGGATTACTTTGCTGGCAGCGTACAGGCCACCAGGACAGGGGTGGCAGGCAGATGAGACGATCAAGGAGACGGTTAACAGACTTAAGGACAGGCAGTGGGTGGTTGTAGCAGGGCATCTGAATGTGCCAGATGTGAGATGGCTAGAGGGTGCAGAAGGGATGGGCAGCATGATGCAGAGAATGGCAGCGCAGTTAGTCAACAGAGGCTTGGTCCAGGTAGTAGAAACACCTACGAGGTGGAATGAAGAGGGTGTTGGGTCAGTGCTGGATGTGGTGTTGGTCAGACCTGGGAATGCTGTAGTTGGTGCAATAGTATTGGATGGCATAAGCGATCATGATATTCCTGTTGTGGAAATTGGGCTTGGCAGGATGAGGGAAGAGCAAACTGCAGATTATTTGATGTGGCAGTATGGGAGAGGAGACGAGGAGGGGGCAGAAATCTGCCTGAGGGATAGGTTTGAAGAGTTGTCTATGGAGGAAAGTGTGGAAGGATTATGGGAAGAAGTTAAAAGAATAGGTAATTATGCAGTTTATGGGATTTTTTGAATGAAACGTCCCAGACCAAAGTAGCATTAATGGGTTCTGCACAGCTTACCTTGTTCATATTTAAGAGGGGGTCATGTTAAAATAATTAGAATATATTTAAAAAATGTAGCAAAATTGCGAAATGTACGAGTAGTTGGGTTGGTCTGTTTACGTCGATAGCCATTATTAATGGCCACGCATTGCTGATCCGACGCTACCTAGCAGCCACGGATGTCATTACGGGCATTTTAACGGTCAATTTTTAAGGTTAGTAGCTATTGCACGTAAAAATCTCTAAAATCCTTGGTTAGTTTAAAATGTAAAATAGTTATTCACTCATCGTGGGGTTAGGTTCTGTTAGGTTAGGTTGGCACATATTACAAAATTAGTTATATGTTAATTATCCTAGTATATTCGTGTTCTGCATAATTAGTAGAGTGGAAATATACCACTTTCCGGGGGCGGGGGGTTTACTGAAAAACCCCTAAACTGCATAATTACCATTGGGGGTTGTTTAGTAAGTTTAAGATGAGGGAGTGGGAGATAGCAATGGTAACCAGGGGGTTGAAGAGTAGTAAGGCAGTGGGACCAGACGGGATAGGGAAAGTTTAGTGGGAGAGAGAGAGTGAAATATTTGGAGGTGTTGTTTAGCGAGTCCTTAGGAGAGGGTAAGTTGCCACAAGGTTGGAAGGATGCGTTGGGGGTCCCAATACACAAGCAGAGGGAGGATACGGGGAGGCCTGGCAGCTACAGACCGGTGAGTCTCACATCGAGTACAGGAAAGGTAATGAACAGGCTGGTGGTTCAGTATGTGGTGGATGTTATAAACAAGAGGAATTGGTTGGAGGAGTCACAACATGGTTTCGGAAAAGGATACTCATGTGAGACACAGCTGGCTGGGCTGTTAGAGGATCTGGTGCAGGCAGTTGAGGGGAAGCAGGTGGATGCCTGCTTCATAGATTTTGAGAAAGCATTTGATAAGGTGCCCCATGGGACTTTGATGAAGAAAGTGGGTAGTGGAATAGACTGAGGACAGGTGGCAAAGACAGAGGGTGGAAGTGGGGGAGGCAATATCGGAGGAAGGAGAGGTAACGTCAGGGGTGCCGTAGGGAAGCGTGCTGGGCCCTCTGTTGTTTACTATAATGGTAAATTACATGGGTTTGGGAATTAGGGGGAAAATAAGATTGTTTGCATATGATTGTGTATTGTATGCAGTGGTGGGAGGGGGTGAAAACTTGCAGGCAGACACTGACAGGATATGGTTGTGGACCATAGAGAATGAAATTAATATAAATTTAAGAAAAACTATGGTCGCAAGGTTTACTAGGAAGAAGGTGATAAGCAGGGACATGGACAGATGGGAGGAGAAAGAGATAGAAGAAGCAGCAGAATATAAGTATCTAGGGATTGTGTTGCAGGGAGATCTCAGATGGAAATAACAGATATAGAGGGGCACAATAGTGCGGCCGATGTTAAATATGCGGCAACAGTATGGGACCCATACGTGGAGATGGAGGTGCGAGAGCTAGAGAAGGTGCAAAGAAGGGCAGCAAGATGGTGAAGGGTGGGTGGAGAAGACAGGGGCAGGATGGCGAGAACAAAATAAATGGGCTGGACCTCTTTGAAGGACAGGAGGAAAGTTGAAAGGCTGGTCAGCATGTACTGGGTGGAGAAAGGAGAGGAAGGGTGGGGAAGTTTACGCTGCCAGTTAAGTTAGGAAGTGTTTAGAGGGAGAGGAAACAGCAGTGAGAAGCTTCAGAGGGTGTGGAGGAGAACATAGGCAGTCTATGCTTGTGAGGGAGTGGAATGTGTTGCGGGAGGAACTGGTATCTGTGAGGGGGGTTGCAAAGTTCTGGAAGGGCATGGAAGAGGAGTTTGTTCCGGTAGGGGAGAGGTGAGAGAGCTCACCACCGTTTGACTTGTCAACTCTTAGTTCTGAAGGTTCCTCAAGAAGCCCCTGGGTACTTCAAGACATGTCCTTTTTGCTTCTGTCGAGCAGGAGTTGTGAGTGCAAGTTGATTGCTGCGTAGATTTTGGCACACACGTGGCTACCAGGGGGAATGTGTGCGTGTTGTTGCAGCTGGACTCATGTTGCCGGAGGGGGTGCAGGTTCTTCAACCTTATCTACCTGGTGGAGGACAGGATGCACGTCGACCTCAACACCACCAGGAACACCTGCCAGGCTTGTGAGTATACCACTGCCGCCACCACTCCTGCTTGCTTCCGTCGCTTGCTAACCCTCTGTGACGTCTCGTAACCTACCTGTTATACGTCTTTATATGTGTGTGTGTCCATGTACTGCCCGTCACTACCTGGCCAATTAAAAGCAAGTTATTTTTTTGAAAGGGGTGTTGGAAATGTGTAATGTTCATAGCAAGGGACTGCCCTTGCATTGCAGAGCCCCCTCCCCCCTCCACCCGCTACTTTGCTAAGGTGGTTGGGGGTATAGATGGGCAGTTTGTCCTGTGATAATTTACTATCATTGTCATAATGGTGCAAAACTCACTTGTGAAATAATGCATACAAATATTAGGGGTGGGCGTAGCTACGAAAATTCAAATAGAAAATATTTAATATTCGACTTTGTATTTGAAATAAATTTTTTTACTTTGAACTTAAAAAAAAATTTTGGTCAATTTTAATTATTTATTATTATTTGCCCAAAAACAAAAGAAGACGTATTTATTATTTGCCCAAGAACAAAAGAAGACTGTCTTAGTAACATCAACATCAAAGTTTTTATTTGACGTATGCTGCAAACATGGCCAGTGAATCATGAAAACATAACCTCAACTCAACAGAATGCTCACAAAACAACATTTTGGTGTAAAATAATTGTCAGTAAATAATTTTACTCACTAGATAGCAAAACTGAATTATAGGGAGGAAAACATTTTTACACGATGAAACACTTCATTCGGCACCACAGATTTTAATAAACTTGATACTCCACGACATTAACTCGTGTAATTTAATAATGTATACTTGCGAAACCTAACTACTGGAGTGTAAAAACATGAGCATTGCAATTATTGTGTCCAGGTTTTGTACGTTTCACACTTTGCTGAAATATTGTTTAGTTTGTTATTAAGTATTTTTTTGCATTTAAGTCAAGGAATGTGCTGATTTGATGAAACATCTGTTATAATATGCTGCTTTTATATACTCCTTAAGCCTGGATTAATTTTCAGTTTGTTATTTAGATTTGTTCAGTATGAAAGGCAATATGTTGTTCTTACATAGTAAAAAAAACTGATCTAGTTTCTTGTAAATCAGTGAAAACCATTTAGTTTCAAACAAGAGATTCAATGGATTGGCGTGTTCTTGTACACAGGATGTCCAGTGATCAGGAAATGGGGGAAATGTATAGGATTTGAAATGCTGCTGGAAATGTGTTGGAATTTTTTCTGGTTTATGAAATCTGTGTTTTAAAAATGCACTCTCCTCACTGGTAGTAACATATTCTCCCTAAATTTCTAAAATATACATTGGCATGGTCTAAGTTGACTATTGTCAACCCAGTGTCAAATCCACTTTAAGTTTCTCCTCTGTCTGTGCCGGCCGCATCGTGTCGCTGTATCGTCACACCAGTTTTATCTACAGAAGAAGCGTTCACAGATTGTGTGACTTTTCTTCTACGTGATACTTTCTTTTATAATATTTTTGGTGTGCAGGAATCTCTGGGAAAAAGTAGGAAATGTTGCAGTCTCGCTGGACACTCTGTGTACGGCACCACAGGGTAACTGTGAGTGGTCACAATGCTACAACAGACAAGGGAGGGGGTGAATGTTAGGGGCTAACTACAGTCGTGTGCACAACTTGAAAACATCCAGCAGTTGCGAACCACTCTGTCATAGTGCCAGGAACATGTGCTCTATTATTGTTGAGATTTTTCTTTTTCTTTACAAGATCATGAATTTGACAGTGAAACTGTGTACAGACAACATAATGTGAACTGGTTGCATTTTTTTCTTATAGAACATTAATATTTATTAACTTGACAGCAAAATGCTTACCAGTGCCCAAGCTCATGTGTCTTCTACTGGTAACGTAGAATACAGAACCTAAGTAATATTCAAAGTATGTAGTGTCATGTCCAATAGCAGTTTGCCTCGTCATTGTGATTCAAGACATGCTGCCACACGATACTCACACAGAGTCAGTGAAGCGTAGGTAGCTGTGTGTTGTAAAGTTGTTTCACTAAAAATCTTCTACATTTGTGACTTTTATATATGTATCTGTGTGAGAGGGTGGGAAAAAGATTAGTGGGACACAGAGAAAGTGAGAGAGAGAGATTTGAAGCTTTCCCCTCTTCCCCGTTATTCTTTCTTTATGTAATACAAGACAATGTTTTATGTATCTCTGTCAAGGCTTCGTAGATTATATGTAAAGGTGTTTTAATGGAGTTGAAAAAAATGTACAGTGCATGTTTATTATTAGACATGCTATCTGGACCAGAAGCAGCAAAGCAGGAATTCTAAAAACTAATGCTCAATTGTTTTTTTGCTTGCTAGTGGAAATTTCTAATCTGTGCAATGAAAATGTGATCAGGCCTATGTTTATTTCTTCAGGTGCAGCTACTTGTGCCCCAAATTCTAGTCCCGTTCCATTCTAGGTGCTTCTGTATTCCCATTTATTGTTACGTGGTTTTGTGAAAAATGAAAACCGTTGTAATTTTGGGGTTGCTGGAAGACTGCTGGATTGAAACTTGTTATTCTGAGAAAATGTAACTTCCGTATTATTACAGTGGAATCATTTGTACACCTCTGTAAAATGTAAATTTTCTATAACTGTACGTTGTCAGTAATTACATACTATAAATTCAAAATTATTATTTGAAAACAAAGAATTTATGCAAATGGGTTGAAGCAGAGCCTTGTGATGACTACGTAGCTGTGCGTTCAAGGTCAAGACGCGACGGAGCATTAGGGGCAACACTGATACGCACTTCTGGCGCCTCATCGCTCCTACGAGCAAGGCGTGCTGTGTTTTCGTCAAAACGTTGTACAGTGCGACTCAATTAGATCTGTAATAGTGGAACTTTATTACCTACGATGGAAGCCCACAGATTAAACTACACCCATATAATCGTACTTTTCTTTTACCGCTTAAAGAAACTGCACGGACAAGCTTTAAAATGTGATTTTTTGACCATTTTCACTAATTGTTTCCTTCATAAATACACTTAATATGATAAAAGTAAAAAAAAATAGGAACATAGGTGATAGTTTTTTACCTTTTCTGGCAAAAAGTTTTATTTCCAGAACATTAATTTGCTGAAATACTGGTTTTTGTGCAAAAGATTCCACAGAAAATGTTTCAACACCTAGTCCTCTTGATGACATGTATAAAGTCGGGCACACCAAAGCTGGCTAGATGTTTAGAATGGCTGTTCCATCGCTGTAAAATTGTCCGAGCCTGAATGGCATGCAGATTGCCAGAGTAGGCTGAACCTTGTGATTATACTAGAAATGCTAATATTGAAAGAATCAACTAGTGGGTTGGTGATGGTAAAATATTGCAAAGGTTCCACCTAAAAGCGTGAACTCTGACACTCTTGCTAACTCACCATCTGCTACGTTGCTGCTGTGCCCATGGCGCTCGACTGGCCCGCAGTCTTTCTATTGGCAACTAACCTGAACATGACTGTAGGCTGTGACCCTATTTTCTTAGGGCATGCTAATAAAGATAAAAGTATGAGGAGTGTCGAAAGACAACTCTAAAGTTTCTTCTAAAAGCATAGTGATTCTGAAAACACTCGTTTTAACCATTTTTACACCCAAAAAAATGTTTCTGAAATACTTTTCGTGTTCAGATCCCACTATAGTAAAGTTCAAATGAGAAAATAATCTTGGTGCAGCTTTGCGGTAGGGAGCGTAAGCGTAGGGAAGGTAGTGATGGTGAGTGCTCTTCAGAACGCTCTCTGCTGGAGGGAGGGAAGCCACATTATACCGCTCGCGCTATACACACCAAACTGATAACATCGCTCTCTGGCATCATTCTGTTAAATGCCGCACTGCGTGACTTCAGTTTTTTCGACAGGTAAGATGCACACGCGGAGCACCTCTCACCCGACCGTACCCAGCTGTAGTCGCGCGGAACAGAACAAGCCCGCCCCTTCGTGCAGTGGCAATGTACTCTCCAGACTTGATCGACACATTGGGACTACTGCGCATTATTTTCTCATTTGGATTTCGCTGCACAACATATCCAACCGTTTTTCAGTCACATGTTTTCTTACCAAACTTCTGCAGTGCACTTCATGCACCAGCCAGGTAGAGTCTTTGAGGATGTTAATCCTGTTCGGTTTTTGTAAATATTGTCAGTGTAAACTTGCTTATGTATGAATTTGAACGTTGCGATGTTACAGCCTCAAAATGAAAAGCAGGAGCTGTGATCCTTGCTAGATAGTTTAAAATACATTTCATTTAGGTGTTGCAATTGTTAATTCCAGCACTTGGCAAGTCCTCGAAAAGTGCTTGGTCTTACATCTGTAACAACACCGCCCGTCTCTTCACTTGAGCTGTTGGGTGCTTCTCATATCTCTCTGTCTCACTCCCTCGTAGTTTGATGTAGCGCCAGAAGCAGTGTGTGTGTGTAACGTGCTGCTGTTGTAATCTCTTTCAGCTTGCATGGAAGCTTACGTTCACACTAAAGATCGCTATGCTTGTAACCTGGGGTGTGGCAGCATGGCCCGTCACAAGCAAGTAAGTATACTAACACACGTCCACGTGAGTATTGCGCTCTGGTGGTATGCTGGTGGGGTGTCTGCCATGGTGTGTAGTGCTGTCTGCTTTCCCACTTGTGTGTACCAGAACATAAACTGTGTGGTTTTATCCCGTAATCTTGAAGAACAGCAGCTCGTACAAACAATTTTAAAACAATATCAGATATGTTCTTGCAGTATTCATCATACTGAACCATAATCCCATACGCACATGTTCCCATTACAAACTTTGAGAGTTCCTAGGGTAATTGTAGGGTATAAGTAGTAAAAAAAAGTGAAATCACTCAAAATCTGCATTGCTGTTTTTCCCGGTGAACCAGCCATTGTGAGCACAGAGTGGCTCACACATTCACCTGCTTCATATGGTTTTACCAGTTACGTATGAAGCAGTTAAATTGGTGAACCTTAACACTTTCTATTACTCGCATTCCAGGAAGCAGAATGGTGCAGATTTAGAGTGAACTCGCTTTTTTGTAGCTAGTTGGTAGTTAGTACAACATCCCAACATTTGCAAACTTCAAATAAACATAATTCAACAACACTGTCACACACTACTACATACGTGTGTGGAAGCTGCGGGGGTCAGGACCCCAGAATCATATTTATATTGTGGAATTCCTTTGTGTTATATCCCAAAATAGCAGTTGAGTTCAGTTGATGTTTTTGCTTCTACTTTCAATATCAGAAGTATTTTCGTATAAGCCTCTGCATTCGGGACGGAGTGAGCATCGCAATACAGAGCAGGCAGTGCGTGCACTATTAACTAAAACTTTTCTCCACCTGAAAACATAGTCCGCTTAACATTTTATATTATATACAGGTGGTCCACTTAACATTTTCACCTCCAAAGAAATCATAACCAATATTACTTGGGTTCAACATTTTGTTTCGTAGACAGTTACCATTTATTTTCATTGTATGTTGGAGGCCGCAGTGGTGTAGTGGCCAGACTACTCGCCTCCCACCAATATGAACCGTGTGGGAACTTGCTGGGGCTGCGGTTGGCATAGCAGGTCTCGCAGGTCTCTGTCAATTCTTGCTGAATATGTTGGCAAGCACTCTCGTAATCAGATCTATTTAGATCTCACATCGTAGGAGTGCTCGTCTCCCGCCGATGTTAACCGGAATAAATTCCCAGCAGGGCCACTCCTGGATTTCCTCAAATGGAGAATGCTGGTTGGCTGGTTTTGTCTGGGCTCTCCCATTTCACCCGCTCTTGCATTCTGGCGCTGTTCCACATCCACCTCGTTTCACCCCCATCGGCTCTCGAGACCTTGTCGAGCCACCCAAGCCTCTCCACTCATGCTTTGCTTCTTGTATGTTGCCTGCTGTTGTCAGGCTCATTAGAGCATTGCGTACAGACCATGTCATTCTAGGTAAGCTAAGAATGTTTATGCCAGCATAGGTGTAAGTTTGCTTATGTTATAATATGTGTCCCCTTCTAAGGTAAAGATCCCCCCCGCCTCCCTCCACGTAATTTACCTTTATGAACGGACGTTAAAAACCAAAGCTTAGTTACAAAATTTTTGGAGTTCATGCAGTTTCAGGTATATCTGTATTTTCCCATGCAAGACAAAAGTTATTAATTAATGAGGAAGCGTTTGATTACGGTCGCAGATGGCAATAGGAGAATAAGAATTTTATTTTGAAATAACTGTTAATGTGTTCCCTACATCTTGAAAAGTTTGGCTTTTAAATATTGAATCTGGAAATTAAGGTATGGAGGAATATACACAGCCTAAATCCAATATGATGGGAATCTCTCCACTGTAAGGTTTTCAGTGTAAAAGAAAGGGTACAAATCAGCATAGTGAAATAAAAGAAAACGCAAATTTCCTCACCCAGTTCTCTGCTGCATGTTATAATTTAATCAAAATGATGAAATAATGTGCAGAAGTCCCCAAAAGCGTCGGGAGAGTAGATTGCCACTGTGCGAAGGGGTGGGGTTGTTCGGTTCAGTAGTGACAACGNTCAAATTTCCTCGCCTAGTTCTCTGCTGCATGTTATAATTTAATCCAAATGATGAAATAATGTGAGGGAAGTCCCCAAAAGCGTCGGGAGAGTAGATTGCCACTGTGCGAAGGGGAGGGGTTGTTCGGTTCAGTAGTGACAACGGCAGAGAAAGGTTGGGCGAGAGCTGCTCCCTGTGTGTATATTACCTGTCGCAACGCAGCATTTATTATTGTGGTACCAGAGAGTAATGTTAACAGTTTGGTGTGTAAAGCGCCAGCAGCGTCGCACAGTTTCTCTCTCCTCAGCAGCAAGCGCTAGGGAAAGCCCTCTCCTACTCTGCTTGCCCTACATTCTCTCCCTCAAAGCTGTGTCAAGATTATTTTCTCATTTGAACTTTAATATGCATGTGCACTGTTAGTAAACATAGAATGAGCTGTTTGAGTATATATATTTGGAAACCATAATCTGACTTCTCTGTGCCTTTGAGAATGGTGTGTCCTCTGTACGCAGGCAGAGCTGTTGTCGCAGATTGACTGGTCGCTGTACATGGAGGAAAGCAACATGATCCTGCTGGAGCCTGGTACGTACTAGTACTCGACGCACTCCTACTTGGAGGGCAAGCAGGCAAGCAGGTTATCTGTGAGTGACGGAGCTTGTTGTGCTGCAGGAGACCTGGAGCCGGACGACGTGCTGACGGACCCGGGTCTGCGACGACAGCTGCACACAAACTGGATGCTGGGAGGTGTGGATGACAGGCTTCCAGAGACTCACATCAGGACCTTGCCAGTCAGCGGAGAGAACGTTAGTATCAGCACCTCCACGCTCCACTCTCTTCTCAGCGTAGCTCTGTGTACTTATCCATGTGCTGCTTGAAATATATGTGAAGTGTTTGTTCATTACATGGTAATGGAAAGAACATTTATTTAACTTCAGAGAATTCATCACACGTGAACAAAATTTCTTGTTGTGCTTGGCGCTCTTCTGTGTGTGTTGCAATCATGCTCATAGATTAAACTTCATAAAGAGAAGGGTTTGAATTTAATTAGAAAACTGGTAAATCTGAAAACTTCTTTGTAGAGTCCATAGGCTAAAATGATTTACTTGCGTACTCCAAGAATATTCCATTTTTATTAAAAACTGTAAGGTTTTTTATTATATTAAAAATGCATATTTTTGGGTTAGCGATTTTCACTGCAAATTCAATAAATTTATTTCACTTTAAAATGTTAATTATATATATTTTATATAGATTTACTGAAGTTGAATTTATTGAATGTTCATCATGAACCTTAAATTAGAAGCACTCTTGCATGTAAATAATCTAAACATTTAGACCTAAATAGTTTCTGTTGTACTTACTTGTGTTGCAAATTTGCTAGAAAGTTAACTAATTTGCTCTGCAGAATAATCTATGCATAAAGAGTCATTTTCCAACTTTATTAGATGTTCTTGATGAAACTACAAAAATTAAAAATGTCACAGAATCTGTCAGGGGAAGGTTTAAACCACCAAAACTCCTCCGTTATATATGGCTCTGACAGCGACACTGCAGTATTTCCTTATTTCTCCCTTCCTTGCTACTTCTCTGGCTTGTGTTATTCCCATATTTTATTCATTTTTCATTACTCACAACAAACAGCAATTTAATTTTCATTTTTTAATTGAAGTTACATAGTTAAAAATAATGTAAAAGACAATATTTTGTAAAGTTTAAAAGACTTTTTGTACATGTTTTGTTGATTCAGATTCTCTATATGTAATATTTTGTTTGAAAATATGTACAAGCGTATCTGCAGTTAAGATTTATACCACACATGCTACATTAATCTTTTATTTTACAATTTAATGTGGAAGAAAATAATTTCAGTATTGTTTGTTTTTAAATTTGAGTTATTGTGACAAGGTTTACATTAATGTGTTGTTTCTAGAAAAAGTCTGTTGCGATTTTTGAAAGACGTTTCGACCGGATGTCTCCTTTGAAAAGGTAAAGAGAGGTACATTTGACCGGCCTGGGAAGAGACATGCGGAAGCCGTTTTGGTAATTTTGTAAGAATTTGAAGGCCAAATATGAGTTAAGTGGTCTAAAAGGACACATCAAGCTTGAGAATAGGCCACTGTACACCAATTGAGCACCTAGCGTGTAGGAGTGATGAGGCACAGGCAACGCATGTCAGTCTCGCCCTTATCGCTCCTGCGCTTCCCTGTCTCAGATGTGCTAAAAAGCTCCAACTAAACGGTGCCATTAATTTACAATTTATGGTACCAGGTGTGTCCACATTCTGCAGTAAAGTCCTGTCACTTTTTGTTAATAAAGGTGTCAGCTGAAGTAGTTGTGTACTATAGTGAGTGTTTGTATGTGGGCGCTAACCCAGAGTGGTGTGGGATCTGCCAGGTCGGGCCGGGGACTCGGAGGGTGCATGCCCAGCGGATGCTAAGAGCCACCTGGCTGGACTGCACTGCTCTGAGGTCAGGTCTGCCGCTGGTGCTGGTGGTGGCAGCTGTCGCGTTGCCCGTCCTGCTGGCCCTGTGGCTGTGGCTGCTCCCCGGCTGGCGCGTCTCCCTCGACGAGGTGGCCGCCCTTGCCGACTACAAGGATCCTCTCGACATCCTGCCCAAGTATTCCCTGCACGTCGACAAGATATAGGACAAGGTGCGTGATGCTATAGGCTGTTTACGGTCAAATGAGCACTTTCGAAATCAACCTCGGGAAAATGTCGCTGCCCCTATCTGCATATGTTTTAACGGAAACATTGAACCGGTATTTGCCTATTAAAGTTGGTAACGATGGAGGATAAAATAGTTCCACGTCTTAACGCTGAATTTAATGTGTTGGGTTAAACATTTGTGAATACTGAAATTATGTATTTTACTTTCAAACTTTTTAATACACAATAAGTGTAAAAATTAGCAAATTTGTAAAATATTTACTATATTAATAGTAAAGCTACCAAGCAGGCAGGGGCTATCTCAGGCTGGGTACTGGAGGAAAGTGGTTCAGTTGGCAACCAGGTATACTCCTGGAAGAAAAGGCCTGCTACCAGCTCGTCCAGTTCTATCTCCAGCCTTAATCTGGCACGTACCACCAACGCCGCCGAAGAAGATGCAAGTCTTCATCCGGCCAACCAACGTTACCAGGGTAGTCGGTCCCCTTAGTGTCGCACCAGCTTACATCCCAACCAGGGTTCCCACTCATCCATCGCTCGCCAATGCACCCCACAAAGCTGAACGCTCGATTATAGAAGAGGCCAAGCCAAGCATCATAGGCGCCAGGAAAAGCTCCGTGCAAGCGGCGACCACTGCTTCACCTTTGCCCGGGGGGTAGAGGTCCCTCAGCCTTACCCTCCAACTGCCATTCCCACTAAGGGTAAGCGGCGAGCCCTAAGCTGCTGTTGTGTCTCTTCGAGCTGCATCTAAATCTGGTATGATCACCACTCATTTACTATTGGCTAAAACTAGGGTAGCTCCATTGAAGTGAGTTCCTCTTCCCAGGTTGGAGTTGTGTGCTGCTGTTTTGCTTTCTAGATGTCTACATTTGCTGCTCGACACCCTGACACCTGTCTTACAGTTACACAGCATATATGCTTGGTGCGAGTCATCTGTCGCACTCTCCTGGATAAAGACGTCCCCTCATGTTTGGTAGACATTTGTCGCAAACCGGGTGACTCGGTTACAAGAATGCACATCGGTGGGCTGGTGGCATCATGTGGCAAGTGCCGACTGTGCATCTCGAGGCCTCGCATCTGGACACCTAGTAGACCATCCACTTTTGTGGTCAGGACCATAGTATTGCATCAACCAAAGAGCGAATGCCCGCAGAGCAATCACGTCATTCACGTACCCACTGTTAATGATGAACGCAAAACCCTTGTCCTGTCAGCAATATTAGAAAAGTCCTGCATTTTGGGATGACTTGAACATTTCTCCACTTTAAAAAGGGTTCAACGAATTGTTGCCATTTGTGTTCGAGTTACGAAAAATCTTCATCTGAGGTTACACTCAGTTTACGGCCCAGTCTTGCCTAATGAAATGCAGCAGGCGTTAACGCTCCTTATCAAGACTACAGAGTACCAGGCATTTGCAGATGAAATGCAAACATTGGCTGACCAGCAACTCTGCCCACCTGCCACAAGAAAATTGTCTCCCTTTGTTGAGGCAGAAGGAATACTGCATCTAGGTGGCAGACTTCATCATTCATGCCTAGCATATGATGAGAAACATCCTCCTCCCAANACTGCATCTAGGTGGCAGACTTCATCATTCATGCCTAGCATATGATGAGAAACATCCTCCTCCCAAAGTGCAGTTGTCTTGCAGAACTTGTAATTGATCAGCTCCATGAAGATTTCCTTCATCCTGGACCCAACACAATTCATTCATTACTGCAACGTAAATTTTGGTTACTGGTTACAGAAATTGTGATTCGTGGTCGTCTTCGTAAGTATATTCGTTGCTTTCGTGCTCGTTCGACAAGTCACAATTCTGCAATGGTAAAACTTCCAGCCAGTAGTGTGTGTCAAGCTAAGCCGTTCCTCACCTCTGGTGTTGATTATGCTCGACCGATCCCAATTACTATGGTGCGAACAAGAAAACCTCGCATACTGCAGGCATAAATTTGTCTTTTTGTATACTTTACCACAAAGACAGTGAATTTATAGTTTGCTTCTGATTTGTGGTCTGAAACATTTTGTGCTGCATTCAGACGTATCATTGCACGTCGCGTCGTGAGCAGTGGACTCACTCGCGTAGTGACTGTGGTGCCAACTTTGTAGGGACCAATAGTCACTTGTCAAAACTGCAAGAGTTCTTGGCTGACAAGTGTCTTACTGACAAGCTAGCGGAGGACAGATAACTTGGCATTTTAATCCACCATCTGCCCTGCACTTTGGAAAACTCTGGGAGGCAGGCATCAAATCTGCTAAGTCTCAGTTGAGCAAAGTGGTGGCCAGTCCGCTACTGTCGTATGAGGAAATGTACACGGTGCTGACAGATTGAAGCCACGCTCAACTCTAGACCACTTTGTGCTATTTTCAGTGACCCAAACGACTTACCGTATTTTATCGCATATAAGTTGCCTGCACTATAGGTCGCATCATTATTTTCAAAGGATGTTAAAAAAAATAATACTTATAGTTTATAGGTTGCCCTCATCATTGTTGTAAATCCTGTACAACACTGCCTGCGCCACGGGTGGATGATGCATACGACCTTGGCAAAGGTCGTGTGGCAGCTGTGTCCTTGCAAGCAAGCAGTGTTGCCAAGCATAGCTACAGCAGCGCAGACAGTGCACCACAAATTTGTTGCACACAGTTCGTTTGGAATGTACTGATGTAGCGCTCGAGATGCAGCCTTGACTGTCGAAGTTTATATATTTATTGAAAAAAAGAAATAACTTATAAACATGTAATTTAATTTGAAGTGACATTTTTACGAGGAAAATTTTATTGAGCTTTCTTTTTGTATATTTCAAGTATTTTTAACGATTTATGTTAAAAGCAAAAACCTAACCATTATATCTGCAGTTTATCTTTTTAAGTTTTAAATAAACATGCAAAATATAGAAAGGCATTTGAATATTTCCATTATGTAATTCCCTTCGCTATCCTTAACAGAAAAAGAAATTTTAAAAGAATCAAATGAAATGAAAAGAATCAATTATTGCCCAATAACTGACAATCAATTATTTTCGAAAGCTTTCTGTGGGGTGTACAGAGATAGCAGCACATTAGCGTTGGTTCTTGAGTACCAAATGTTAGCAGTGACTTACGCGTCTTTCTCTTATATCGTCTTTGCGCCGCACGTAGTGTTGTTGTGATGTTGTGGCAGTTAAGAAGTGCGACAGCGTTTCTTGATGGAAAAGCGAAGTACCTACACAGCAGGCTTCAAAATGAAAGTGAGTTTGTTCGCTGAAGAGTTTGGAAATTGAGCCGCGGGTCGTGAATTCTGAGTAAATGAAAAGTTAGTGCGGGGTCGGAGGAAGCAGTTCATTTTTCTCACTTATAGGTCACACCCCTAGTTTTCAATAAAAAAATTTTTAATAAAATGTGCGACTTATATGCGATAAAATACTGTATTTGCCCTGACTCCAAGTCATTTTCTGTTGCTTGGTCCTCCTCAAGTCTTACTGGAACAGGAAACAGATTGAACAGGTGGTCACTAACAGCAAATTCATCAGTCTTTCTGGAAACGCTGGCATACTGAATAACTACAACAGTTTCAACTCAGGAANGTCACTAACAGCAAATTCATCAGTCTTTCTGGAAACGCTGGCATACTGAATAACTACAACAGTTTCAACTCAGGAATAAATGGCTCAAGAACAATGACACCCTGAAAATTGGTGAATTGATCCTCATCACAGATAACGACCTTCCACCCCCTCCGGTGGCGACGTGAGCCCATCACCAAGATACTGCCTGGGTCGGATGGCATTGTGCTGGTTGCTCAGGGAGTCCTGACTTGTCCTGCAGTCAAGTTGTGTCCGCTACCAGTTAATTACTTTGAAGTGTGCTCACTTCGAGGTGGCCAGGATGTTTAGACTTGTGTGCATTGCTTTGTGGACGCCAGCTTGTCCATCATGTTGACTTTACAGACAAATGAACAAAAAAATGTTAGTTGTGCGCAATATGGCGTCTGCGCGTGTTGTTTTGTTGTGCACGAGCATTTTAACGTCATCATAATTAACTACATAGTATATACAGTCCATTCTCGTTGTCCCGTGCCCAGAAAAATATAAATTAAAAAATAAATTCCAAAGTCTGATGAGTTGGCATAAGAACTCTTAAAAACTGCTACATCGTTGCAAGAAATGCTGCACAATGTGAACGGAGAGCAAAAAGACATAAATACGGAAAGAAAAACATCAATACACTAAAGAATGGAAATTAAAATAATGGGATGATTGATATTAGTCGTGAGTGGTTATTTTGTGGCACGTGTTAAGAATCTGCCATCGGCAGAAGTTGCTTGTGACTGCTGTTTTGCAAGCTTCTTTTTGTATACATTCTGAGGTTAAGTCTTGCATGTTAGCCGTGTTAATTGAAGGAAAACGTGATGTAATAAAGACATTTCTATAACATATATTTATTTAATATTCTATTGAATTTTCCTCATTGGAAGTGTTTATTGAAGAAAAGAACAAAGAATACTAAGACAAGTTAATTTGTTATTTATTTTAAAACTTTCCCTCAATTTACACTTTCCTGCTTTTTACTTTAAACATAATTCTTTGGACATGTAACAATTTTGTAAGGCATGTTGTCTTTTGTATAAAGGAGTAAATACACCGTATTATCTAAAAGTGTGCCTTTCTTTAACGGGCGAAAGTTTCAGCTGTGACGTCTTGGCATTATTTTTATAACTGGAAAAAGAATGCTTAAATTTTTTGCTATTCTGTCGACAGCCTAAGTCAACACATTTTCACATGTCCTCAGAAGTGTTGACCTAGCTAAAGGCATTAAATTTACGTCTAAAACAGAAAAAGAATTCAATATTCACAAGCCAATATTATTTGCTGAAATTAACATTTATAGTGCTAATTACAATATTTATTACTTTTTGTTGTTATTTAATGAGTATGCAGTGGGCATGCGAGTCAGTTGAAAGTCACATGGCAGTGTTTATTTTGA
Source organism: Clitarchus hookeri (assembly GCA_002778355.1). NCBI lineage: Eukaryota > Metazoa > Arthropoda > Insecta > Phasmatodea > Phasmatidae > Clitarchus > Clitarchus hookeri. The sequence goes on from NQII01000262.1 coordinate 721,548, forward strand.
TAGGCACTTGGAAAGATACACTTGCAATAATGAGTTCTGACTGTAATTTAGAAATGTTGCTATTGTACCTTGTGTTGCGAGTATNTGGAAAGATACACTTGCAATAATGAGTTCTGACTGTAATTTAGAAATGTTGCTATTGTACCTTGTGTTGCGAGTATTTGTAATAACATCCATTTATTTTGACAGGTGGCTGGTGTTGGGAATACACATTTCTGCTCTCAACTACACTCNGTATTTGTAATAACATCCATTTATTTTGACAGGTGGCTGGTGTTGGGAATACACATTTCTGCTCTCAACTACACTCGTGTAATTTAGGTTGGTTCATGTGAGTTGTGCATAAGTTTAGGCACTACCCAATGCATGTCTCTTGTTGTTGGCCAAGAAGATAAATGTTATTGTGTAATACAGTGTGTTCCTCACACAGTTTTTATCATTGTTCATTCCAGCTTAATGTTATTTGTTTTGTAATATGAAACGCAGTGTTGTTGTAGGATTACAAAAGGAGTAATTGTCGAGATTTAAATGTAGTTGCAAAATTTGTGCTAGGAGTGTTATCTTCAAAACCTTAGCATTGTATGAAGTGTTATAGCTTATTCCACAATTCCAAGTAAGCTGTTGTGCAAGCGACGTAGCCGGGTGGTGTGATTTGCATCCAGTCTCGAGACTTGGCATTTGTTGGCTGGTAAAGTGGTAGTGTCAACTGATTTTACGTGCAAAACTTTCTCAAACTTGACTCGAATTCATAAATAGATGTTTGCACATCCCTAGCGACAACTTATGAGCAGCAGTTTAACTTTAAACATTTTCTGAACTTTTTTTTTTAGAAATTGTTGACGGTGCAATTATAATTTTTGGATGTTAGTTTTATTTATCGAGGACATTTCAGATATGCATATACACAACAGTAAATGTTGTGTCATCCCTTAAATTTATGCATAACTGTGTTGTTACGGAGTTAAACAAGTCAATGCCAACTGTGTTAGAACTGGAGCCCTTCAAATCTCAGATTTAAAAAAAATAATACTTGTTGATTAATTTAGATGTGTTGGTGTGCCGCAGGTACGTTAGTAGGACATTTTTTTTTGACTGAATCAAGGTGACATTCCTTTTTGTTTTCAAAATACTGTTTTGTCAGGGATGAAATCAGAAAATAATATTCTTGTTCCGTACAATTCATCATTTAGTATCACCGTGCTATGACAACAGTCATTGACTCTATCGAAGCCAAGCGTTGTATTGGAGTGTGTACTCGCCGAAACACAAATTGACGTAGAGTACTTGGCCAAAGAGTTGTGCTCTGAATTGGCAAAATTGAGACAACGTTAGACACAAATATTTTAAGGCAGCCAGTTAGGCTTTTTGCTACGGGTCATGAATCCTGGAGCCGTTAAATTTGAATGAGCAGTAAAGCATTTGGTTGGACAGTGTTCAAGATGGCTCGAGTTGAGAGACTGTTGTACAATGCTCTCTCCTTCTGTGATGATCAAGGGTAGTGTTGGTTCATCTAAGTTTATCGTGAAGTTAGCGTATGTTAGTTGCATTTCATGTCAGCAAGCGTGAACCATGTTTGAACCACGGTTTTAGGAAATATTGTGTGGAGTTGTCTTTTAGGTTTTTGAGTGTTTACAAGCGATGCAATGAATTTTGTAATTCATCCTTAATGCACTTATTTCCACAGTTTAAGTGTAATAAACTGTTTTTCATGTGTGTACAATTTACTTGAGTATAAGACTGAAGAGTTTCATTCCATTTTTACTCCCAGTGCCAATATAAGAAATTTTAAGGGAGTGTTTTTTTCTTGGACAGCAGTGTAATCAGTACATTTTAACTGGGCTTGTGTTTCATTACAGTGAAATACAGGTAAGAAAACCTTTGGAAAAACATTTAAGAACCTTTCGTTTAAGAAATAATATAGATGGTCTTTTGTTTTTGTGCTTTTATCTATTGTGTCATATATTACAACTGACTATAAGTAATTGCAGTTATTGCATTAAACATCATTTTCTACAAGATTGTTGTATAAATATTAGACAGCAGAAAATGATGGCTACCTCCGCAGTCAATGTTGTTTGTTGCTCTGCTGAGTGTATTTCATTTAGTTTTTCTTTATCGTCATTGGGTTGACTAGTCATAAAACCACCACCAAGAGAAACGTCCTTGAAAATTAATTTGTTGAGAAATTAATTTATTTTATAGACTTAAAAGAGAAATGTGACATTGTAGTCTTATATTCAGGTAAATACAGTGTTTGTAATTAATATTGTCGGAATGTTGTAGTTGCTGTTACGAGTGTAGTTACCATTTGTCGCCAGTTAATCCAGTGTCGTACAACGGCCTGGTGTTGCCAACTTGTGTGTTGTGTTTGCACATTTATTGCACGTTACTGCTCTGCTCTCTGTGACTGATATTGTATTAGAATTGAATTATGTTCTGTGGTGAATGTTTAAAATTCTCACCTTGTATTTCCCCATTACGGTTTATGTTACGATTATTGTAGTGCGTGCGCATGCGCTGTTAGTTTGATGAAGTGTTATCTTTTCTTCACAGTGATGAGCTGTTGTATATTTGTAGCTCATTGTGTTGATATTTTTCTCTTTACTATTTGTTAGGTTGCTATGTTCCTTAGGAATTTTCCTACAGGGTTGCCAGATCACTTTAGCCAAAGTGTAACGCGGTGGGTCAGATTACGTTAGCAGGAACGATGGCATACAGGAAACGGCTACGTAGGCATTACACCTTCCTCGGAGAACAGTTCTGAATGAGGACATGCCCTACTGCTACTGTCTCATGTGCGCGAGGCCTTCAACCAACAAAATTTCTGTAGAGAAGAAAAAATTTTTTGATTTATTATTTTCATTATCCAGAGATGAAACGAAAATACAGTGTTATGTTTTTTATGTAGTGGTTCGAAAAATATATATTGGTGTTATTTACATAGCGAATCACCACTTCACCAAAATAAAGTCAATTTTGAGTCAAGTGTGATTCGCCAGTAGTCACAATAAACAACACTTAATTCTTCTGGGACATGAACACGTTCTTGTGAAGATGTCTCTTGCGTACGTGAACTTGACCATGAACCAAGTTTTGTTCAGAACTATGGGCGAGAAGGTGATGCGTGTGGTTGTAGGGAATATTTTCGGAGTCTGGCAACCCTGTTGTGTCTAGTGGTGGTTTGAACCACCTCTGGAGGTGCGCCATGTGATGCCTCCTGTATACATGTATGGTGAATGTAGCGTCAACCTTAAATGTTAATTAAGGTTTCATGTCAAGGCATTACAGCAAATAGAGTATGATTAAATTTTGCAAAAAAAAAAATTTCTCAGCAGTTGAAGTTAAGTTTTTAAAATGCAGCTTTTTGTAGTTTCCACTTAAAACAAACCTGTTGTATTAGGAAAGGTGGTGAATCTGTTACCATATTGAATAGTGTATATACTCAAGGTGTTATAACAGTTTTTGCATGTTTGAAAATCTTTTGGCAGTAGTCTTACAGAAAAGTTTCCTTCACCCCCACCACCACCATCATTTTATTAATTCATTCCTTTTTCCCTGTGGTTTAAAATGTGGCTTAAACATTAGAAGTAACGTAGCCTGTTTGCGTAAGGTTGCGGGCATTTTTCACATTATTTATACAGGTATTTTTGCTACAGCCAATGGCTTTGCTTGTGTGCTCTCGTTGGGTTTGTTGTTAATTGTCACAATAACCAAGACTCGGTGGCTTGCACAAGGACTCTCTTGGAATACCTCGTACGTGATGACTGCCATAATTAAGGTTCCTGCCTTCCTGGAGCTATTTACTTTTAAAAAACTCCATCAGCCATAGGTTGGACCTTGTGTGACTTTCCGCCCCCACAACTGACCCCTTGCTGGGCAATGTGGGGGTGTAAGATTGACGTTCCTCGCAATTTTATTTTGTCCTATGGCTTTTTGTCAGACCATCTTATTCCAACCCCCCACCGCCTTTGTCAATCTATTTATTGCATTTCAGTGGATTGTCTTTCCTATCCCTTTTTACCCTTAGGAGGTTTTAGTGCAGAGCCCAATGCTAATTTCACAGGTGTTTGTGTAGAATATTTTTAACATAAGACAGTCTGAAAATGCAATTTTTGGTCATGAAGGGGTGATGAATGTTGTATCGTGGACTGTGTGGAGTCGAGTTTCTTTTCATCTCTGGTGGTCAGTGCAGCGGCTAGGGTCCTCGCCTCCCACCAAGGCAAACTGTTACATCCCTGACAGGCCCACTCCTGGATGTTCTCATGTGGGAATTGTGCTGGGTCAAGCTGCTGGTTGGCGGGCTTTCTCTGGGATCTCCAGTTTCCCTGCCCTTGCTTTCTGATGCTGCTCCACATTCGCCCTTATTGGCTCTCCAGACCTCGCTAAGGCTCGGCTTCACCCCTTTTGCAGAAATTCTTTGTTTTCACATCATAATTTTGGATACATAGTAATTACTGGCAATGTACAATTATAGAAAATTTACATTTTACAAATAGTTTTAATATTTTTGTGTGTAATTTTTTAGTGAAATATAAATATGTTCTACTTCTTACAACTAGCAGATAAAACTATTGCAGTGAGTGAAAATAATTCTCATGCTGCATTGTAGAATGTGTAGCTAGGTACTTGTATGTTTACATTTTAAACAAGGCACTGTAAAAGGTGTGGCTCAGATGGAAGATCACATTATGTACTACTGTATCTATATCTAGTCAGTGTCGGAAAGATGTATGCTTATGATTGGCATGTATACTTATCTCTCCCCCCCTCTTCACACATTTTTTTATTACTTCATATTTGTTGTAATATTCACATGTATTGTGCATTTGTAAATAAATATTTATAGTGTGAAAAATAGTGTTTGCAGTTTAATAATTGTTAAACTGTCTGTAATATTAATTTTACACCACTCGCAGTTCCTAGTGATGGTTTGAGACTCGAAAAATCGAGTCAAGTCGAATTAACAAAGATTGACTAGTAATTTATGTCAAAAAAAAGATTCCCAGTGGCTACTTAAAGAGCAAGTTGAGTCGCGGTGCTTTCAGTACACAAACAAGTTGCAGTACTTTCAAGTTGCCAACAAATATTTGCACCTTACAATCACCTTCTGTGTCCTGCGAATCAATAATTTTTATGTTGCTGAACCTCTAAAGTTCATCAGAAGAAAAACAATAACTCTGCTACATTTGTTGACACTCGGTTGATGTTTGAGAGTGAGTTTGTCCATGCCCTCGTGGTTGGGGACAACCAGAGGGATATCTGAGTTACTGATCTCTGTTTGAGGATCTGTGGTCTAAGCAGGCTCAACAACCAGACCATAGAGCAGACACCAAACAATATACACACACACACACACACACACACTGCCCCACGAGTACTTGTGCATTCTGTCTACCTTTTATAATTTTGGATAGACAACTGCTTACAATGAAACTCATGTCAGAACTAGGCAAGGGACATCCCAAGTTGTAGGGTACCTGTGGCGTAGTGTTTCTTTGGTACTGAGACCTTAATTGTCTTGATACAAGCAAATCCTGCTTTCTTCAGTAATGAAAGTGGTTCCTCTCCGATATGTTTAACAAGCGTCCACTTTGTTCCTGCAAGAGCAGAGCGTCAAACCCGCGGCGAGTTCTCGCTGCGTGGGGCCGACGACTGCGTGGGGCCGACGACTACTACCAAATAAAAAACTCTGTGTGTGTTTATATGAGAATATATAGTTTTATTTCTCTCTCCTTTGTACATGTGTATTTTATTACTGAGACACACACAATCATTAAAAAAGTGACATACTTAATTCAAGATCACAGAGCTCTAGAAGTCACAAAATTAATGAAGTTATAAATGGACAAAGGTTTAGTTTATTACAGTAATTTCCATGTGAAATTGTGGCCTGATACTTGGCAGCCTTTAGCACCAACTTTGTATGCACGTATTACGTATACCATCATGTTTAAAGTAAGAACTCTGCTGTGTATTTACATCCACTTCTTACATGGAATGTTATAAATATTTTTCATTTGTTATTTACAGAATTAAATAGATCAGTTTGTCATTTTCAAAAAATCATAAAATTCATTAATAAACTTACTGAATTAAAGCTTAAATGAACGTAAATTACAATATTTCGTAACACTACAGGTACATATTGCCATAAAGTGAACTGAAAAGTAACATCAGCACTTAAGAAATACAGAAAAGCTATTTACTGCTCATTACTACAACTTGTTGAACAATCTACTTCAATGTTCATCACAAACACAAGTAACCATATAAGTCAAGTCTGTACTTAAAAAGTGAGAACAGGTTAACGTCACAAACATACAAAAAACATTAAATAAAATTGAATAAACAATGTTTTAACTAAACAGATGTTGAACAGTCTCGTATAACTCCAATAGCACTACAGTCTTAAATAATTTGATGTAAATATATCCTGCTCTTGCTCATGTTGCACACAATATTTTTGGGACTCGCAACACAATAAANGCAATTTTTGGTCATGAAGGGGTGATGAATGTTGTATCGTGGACTGTGTGGAGTCGAGTTTCTTTTCATCTCTGGTGGTCAGTGCAGCGGCTAGGGTCCTCGCCTCCCACCAAGGCAAACTGTTACATCCCTGGCGGGCCCACTCCTGGATGTTCTCATGTGGGAATTGTGCTGGGTCAAGCTGCTGGTTGGCGGGCTTTCTCTGGGATCTCCAGTTTCCCTGCCCTTGCTTTCTGATGCTGCTCCACATTCGCCCTTATTGGCTCTCCAGACCTCGCTAAGGCTCGGCTTCACCCCTTTTGCAGAAATTCTTTGTTTTCACATCATAATTTTGGATACATAGTAATTACTGGCAATGTACAATTATAGAAAATTTACATTTTACAAATAGTTTTAATATTTTTGTGTGTAATTTTTTAGTGAAATATAAATATGTTCTACTTCTTACAACTAGCAGATAAAACTATTGCAGTGAGTGAAAATAATTCTCATGCTGCATTGTAGAATGTGTAGCTAGGTACTTGTATGTAAACGAGAGACTGTAAAAGGTGTGGCTCAGATGGAAGATCACATTATGTACTACTGTATCTATATCTAGTCAGTGTCGGAAAGATGTATGCTTATGATTGGCATGTATACTTATCTCCCCCCCCCTCTTCACACGTTTTTTTATTACTTCATATTTGTTGTAATATTCACATGTATTGTGCATTTGTAAATAAATATTTCTAGTGTGAAAAATAGTGTTTGCAGTTTAATAATTGTTAAACTGTCTGTAATATTAATTTTACACCACTCGCAGTTCCTAGTGATGGTTTGAGACTCGAAAAATCGAGTCAAGTCGAATTAACAAAGATTGACTAGTAATTTATGTCAAAAAAAAGATTCCCAGTGGCTACTTAAAGAGCAAGTTGAGTCGCGGTGCTTTCAGTACACAAACAAGTTGCAGTACTTTCAAGTTGCCAACAAATATTTGCACCTTACAATCACCTTCTGTGTCTTGCGAATCAATAATTTTTATGTTGCTGAACCTCTAAAGTTCATCAGAAGAAAAACAATAACTCTGCTACATTTGTTGACACTCGGTTGATGTTTGAGAGTGAGTTTGTCCATGCCCTCGTGGTTGGGGACAACCAGAGGGATATCCGAGTTACTGATCTCTGTTTGAGGATCTGTGGTCTAAGCAGGCTCAACAACCAGACCATAGAGCAGACACCAAACAATATACATACACACACACACATACTGCCCCACGAGTACTTGTGCATTCTGTCTACCTTTTATAATTTTAAAAATTTTGGATAGACAACTGCTTACAATGAAACTCATGTCAGAACTAGGCAAGGGACATCCCAAGTTGTAGGGTACCTGTGGCGTAGTGGATTGTCTGGAGGGAGACCTTAATTGTCTTGATACAAGCAAATCCTGCTTTGTTCAGTAATGAAAGTGGTTTCTCTCCGATATGTTTAACAAGCGTCCACTTTGTTCCTGCAAGAGCAGAGCGTCAAACCCGCGGCGAGTTCTCGCTGCGGTACACGCCTGCGTGGGGCCGTCAACTGCTACTAAATAAAAAACTCTGTGTGTGTTTATATGAGAATATATAGTTTTATTTCTCTCTCCTTTGTACATGTGTATTTTATTACTGAGACACACACAATCATTAAAAAAGTGACATACTTAATTCAAGATCACAGAGCTCTAGAAGTCACAAAATTAATGAAGTTATAAATGGACAAAGGTTTAGTTTATTACAGTAATTTCCATGTGAAATTGTGGCCTGATACTTGGCAGCCTTTAGCACCAACTTTGTATGCACGTATTACGTATACCATCATGTTTAAAGTAAGAACTCTGCTGTGTATTTACATCCACTTCTTACATGGAATGTTATAAATATTTTTCATTTGTTATTTACAGAATTAAATAGATCAGTTTGTCATTTTCAAAAAATCATAAAATTCATTAATAAACTTACTGAATTAAAGCTTAAATGAACGTAAATTACAATATTTCGTAACACTACAGGTACATATTGCCATAAAGTGAACTGAAAAGTAACATCAGCACTTAAGAAATACAGAAAAGCTATTTACTGCTCATTACTACAACTTGTTCAATGTTCATCAGAAACACAAGTAACCATATAAGTCAAGTCTGTACTTAAAAAGTGAGAACAGGTTTACGTCACAAACATACAAAAAACATTAAATAAAATTGAGTAAACAATGTTTTAACTAAACAGATGTTGAACTCAGTCTCGTATAACTCCAATAGCACTACAGTCCTAAATAATTTGATGTAAATATATCCTGCTCTTGCTCATGTTGCACACAATATTTTTGGGACTCGCAACACAATAAANTAAATAATTTGATGTAAATATATCCTGCTCTTGCTCATGTTGCACACAATATTTTTGGGACTCGCAACACAATAAAAAATTGCCTAACAATTGTAACAGAATTTTAAAATTATCCGCTCCAGATACTGAACAAACAAATAGTAACACAGTTTCAACATGTTAAAAAATATACTGCTGTGTGCACTAATCATATTTTACAACTCAAATATATTTTTCAGAGTTATTAAAACGATTAACATCACATAGGAAAGGCTTCAGAATTACAAAGTGTGTAATACAGGCCCGCAGCTTTTGTTCTTGTAAGTTGAGACCTTCAGAAAAATCCTGTAGATCCAGTCATTATTTCCAGAAATGTTTAATTGTTACCATACAAGGCACTTTCTTCACAGATCAGTCCACGTGTCACACAAGACTAAATAGTTCCCCTGTACCTCCAACCTGTGTCGCTAAGCCCACAGATTTTGGAAATGAAGTCTAATTTGTACTTCTATCACAGTCAGCAATCACCGAGGATCTCTCAAATCAACGTGCCAGCAGCATTCTCTGGTGGCAACATCCTGTGATAAAACCCAAGCTCTCATGCGAATCAGTCGAAACATGAGAAAATCAGTCTACGCATCACTGCTGCTGCACAACGAGGCATTTGTATTGAGAGATGAGACGCCATTTGCCATTCGCTGGTAGTGAGGTTTCCACGAGCTAGCCGGGCGGCTGTAGTCCAGATGGTCATACTCCATGTCTGAAACACAAAACATTTCACACTGCACTTAAGGGTGTGCAGCCTACCAGGATGTGTGTGTGTGTGTGTTCAACAACTGTTGAAAAATAATTTCATTAATATATACTATGAAAAGGAATGAGAAATGTTGATGAGGAGAAACCAAATGAAAGGTCGTCTCCATATCTGAGGTTTGTCGCCTCATCACATACCCTTAGTGGGATTTGCTGTTGGACGCCTGGAATAACGACCCTCTTGAAATAACAATCCTTTCTCCGGGAACCGTGACTGGTTGTAGAATCGAGAGTTCATTGGAATGTGAATGTTACCACTGAAATTTTAATGATAACTATGTACATTACAGTGAAGCACTGTTAATAAGTTCCTGTAAGTTTCAAGAAGTATTCCTGTTTAATACATTCAATAATTTTGCTCCTCGTCTACGTGAACACGTGTTNGTTCCTGTAAGTTTCAAGAAGTATTCCTGTTTAATACATTCAATAATTTTGCTCCTCGTCTACGTGAACACGTGTTAATAAGCATGAGTTGTTACGTCCCTTCATAAATGTTGCTTCAAAGTTGTACTGTGTACTGCTTTTTGCAACTCTTTTCAGTTCACAAAATTTTATTTCATCAAAAATGATACTCTGCACTAGCTTATTTAACTTCGCAGAGAACGGGGAGCAAGGTTCCCCCCCCCCATCTCTACGTATTCCACACAATGCTTGCAAGTGGAACACCAGGCATCATGATCACACTCGCAAGCATGATTTGTTCTCTTCAGTCTCGTGCAGTACTGTGACCACAAATGGAACAAAAGTGCTTAGCGTGTTATGTGACCAACTCTCTGGGGCCACGTTCTACGTCTACTGTAATAGACACACACAGTCAAATCTCATTACACAGTACTTCACTTTACAGTACAGCTTTCAAATCGCCAGCAGAAGTAATAATATTAAATATTTCTTCAGCAAAAAGTACTTTCCAATCAGTCCCCGCCATCTTGAATTTACAAGATTTTTGCGATACAGATTTTTTAAATTTAATTTTGGAGATTGAGGGAGCGCACAGCATTTTCTAAAGTCGGTACTGCTCNGTGTTATGTGACCAACTCTCTGGGGCCACGTTCTACGTCTACTGTAATAGACACACACAGTCAAATCTCATTACAAAGTACTTCACTTTACAGTACAGCTTTCAAATCGCCAGCAGAAGTAATAATATTAAATATTTCTTCAGCAAAAAGTACTTTCCAATCAGTCCCCGCCATCTTGAATTTACAAGATGTTTGCGATACAGATTTTTTAAATTTAATTTTGGAGATTGAGGGAGCGCACAGCATTTTCTAAAGTCGGTACTGCTCGAATGCTCTTGCTAGTATAATTTCTGTAATTACCCAGGCAGAAAATAAGTTTTTTTTTTTTCCTAGCATTCACAAGTTAAAAATTTACAAATGCAGTGCTGATAGAATAAATAATATAATAAAGCTTGATAAGTTATTATTTATGCTGTCTCATGTGAAAAATCAGGTCGAACCATTTTGAATGGATGTTATGGCAGAAAATGAACAAATCCAAGATGGTGGATGCTGATCCTCTGTAAGTGTAAAATTTAATAGAAAATCTCTCTGTGTACTTTGAATCGAGACTTCACAGTACATGTAGAGGGGCACTCGCGCAAAGTCTGAAACAGCAGCTACTTTGATTCCTCAAGAACTTACGCAAGACATAAATGCTCACGTAGGCATGGCTTATGGCTTACCTAGGTCCTTGCCCTGTCCTTCCTTCTGCTTGATCTCGTCGTACAAGTGCTCCACCTTCCTGTCGTCCAGGTCGTCTATGCTGTGGTAGACGTTCAGGTTGGGATTGCCTGCGTCTGCATCCCGGTTCTTGAGCGACGGCAGGTGCTCGTAGTCCACGCCGTACGCTCCTGACGGGCAAACACGAGCCGTCATCAACATGCACACTGCGTCGGGTAACCAGCCACTTGTACGGCGAAAACTCCTCTGTTACACTTTCAAGGGACCACAAAGTATTGACACGAGAAACGTGAATTCATCATTGTTTTTGTATGCTCCATGCAGACAGTAAATTTTGCTTTTTATTTATCTCGTTAATACTGTAAATAAATCATCATACATTTTTTTTAAGATCTTCACAATATGGGAGATTTTTATCAATAACGAACTCAGAAAAAGTTTAAAAGGCGAGCGGTTTTATATTTTTGACGTCAAAAACCAAATTTTGATGTGCAAATTTTGTAGCGTTTGTATGGGTTGGGTCCATAAAACGCACCTACAAAACGTTTTAACATGAGAACAAAAAATACATAGTACATACTCTGCTGTGGATAAACAAAAATTTACCAGATTAAAATACATCAGAAGTGCAAACAAAGTCAAAGAGCTGGTAATAGTGTGAGAGAGAGTGCGCTCTCCTGCCACGTCTGAGCACACTAGGTGGTAGTGCTGCACTCAAGTAGCAACGAGGCCAAAATGATACTTGTCCATGGTGAGCTTAGATGCCGTATCTGAGGTCAGCCCTCGAGTGCCTACAGACGTCACTGGCATTATGAAAGCCAGTCATCATCGGCCTCCTTAGCTCAGCTCAAGTTACTAGCATTATGAATAACATGAGAGCATACTGAGAAACTAAACAGAAAGCACCATACCTTTAGAGCTAAGATTATCATCTTCATCTCCTTCACAGGCTCCAAGTTTGTGCCTGCAAAGAAAAAAATTCAATTACAAGGTTTTAAACCTTAAAATTAAAAAAAAATAATAATAATAAGGCTATTTCCACAACATTTATTAGTGGTATTTACTCTTTGTTTTATTACAAGCATAGACTGCTTTGGCCTCCAGTTACTCAGAAATCAAAAATACCATGATTCCTGCTAAATACAAAATAACAAAAATTATGTAAATGAGGAGACCAGAGGTGATAACTGTTTTCACTATCTTTTCATATGTAATTACAGTGAAACCTGTAGAAAAAATGTAAGCTTATTTAGCAGGAACCTACTTAGCTGGGATGTTATTAAGAGAGTTTGGCTGTACTTTCACATGAGTGCACGTACAGTGGAACCCATCATAACATTTCTGAAGGAACTTAAATACAAGGTAAAACTGTATTACAGTGGGTATACCTATAGAAATATGTATATGTGGACCTAAAGGAAAGTGGCTTATTAACCAGACAAATGTCAGATAGTAAAAGGGTGTGTTATAACAGGGTTTTATATCATACACTGAACGCCAGTGATGTATTACTCAGCAGCAATGCAACCACCATGGCACGCAGTGAGTCAATAGCCACGGACTGGACCTTGCCGTGTTCGAGCGGTGACTGCAGCACGCTCACCTGTCCAGGTTGATGTTCTTGGTGCCCAGGTCGTTACGGATCTTGTTCATGTTGTTGAGCAGGTAACTGGCTCCGTCATCCGGCCGAGGCCCCGTCTGGTAGGAGTACACCGGGTTGTCGAAGTGGTGCCTGTCTGTAAGTACGTACCATCACGCTGCAGCGTAAGTGCATCAACAACCAACTGGGAAATACTCTGGAAAGTTGTTAGAAGTGCGGTTCGAGAAGTAACACAGGTAACATGTTTTCTCCCTCAGGGGAATCCCTAGAAAACAATTATAAACGCCTCAAGGTCGCGTCTGGTCATATATAAGTATTGCGACAGGTGCTTCCAAGGTGGCGTGATATGCATTCCAGTGCAGCTGAATTACTCACAAATTACGTCTGTAACAGTATGATATTATTACACGTGATAAAAGCCAAAAAAAATTATGTGAATTTTAGCATTTTAGTGTGAATAAAGCAATTTTTCCCTTTTTACTTCACATAAAAGTATTTTGAAAATTTACATCGACCTTTACTTGAAACTAAACATATATTCGCGAAATGAGTATGATACAATGATATATTTTGTTGCTTTGCTAACGAAAAATGGCAAAAAAAAAAAATGCACACCGACACGCAATGAATGTTTATATCACGTTTTGTGGTTGAGGTTGGGAATACTCTACGCACTGTTTACCAAACATCCGCCGCTTTCGTTGCAGCAACTAGTTATTTTTGGATGTTTAAAATTTTGAATGTCTAAGTGTCAATAATTCGTGGATCACATTTTGTAGCTTTCTTTGAACGACACACCCATTCCATCATTTTTCTTCGCGTACACAGTTAAAAAATATAATAATCACCAAACAAAAGTGTTACTGTTACGTTAGCGAGAATCTATACAAGGCCTTGATGACCATAGGATATTTGACAGGAAATAAGAATGTAAATTATTGTACAAAATCCTGTAGTATTTTCACGAATTGTNAATTCACAAATTGTACAAAATCCTGTAGTATTTTCACGAATTGTTTTATGTCACATAGTTGCTTCTTACGGCGTATTTTGTGTGTTTTTGCATATTCGAATACGAATGCATGCAGAGTTGGTCAATAGATTTCTTCACTTTATCATCATAAACGAAAACATGTTTTACTTCCCGTAACGTGTGTTTAAGGCCATAAATACCATAACCGCAGGTGATGATGCGTCACTTTGAGTTAACATTCTAGTGCACGGCCCTGCAATAGTTTATTTGCTCACTAGGAAACCCCGCCGTCGTAGTGTTCATGTCTGCCAAGTACCACGTTATCTATGGAATTCGTGCCAACTAGCTTGCTGAGTTTGTTTACATTCACAGTGTCTTCACAACAATTTTTTTTTTACAANCATGTCGCTAACGGCTAGAGTGTTTTTTCAAAGGTTGATTTTCAAAAGTTTCTTCCAGTCGTGAACTGACTATAGCTTGCTGAGTTTGTTTACATTCACAGTGTCTTCACAACAATTTTTTTTTACAAAGCGGCGCGGCTATCAAAAATGTGTTTTTTTATTTATGTAGATTTTTTTTATATTGAATTATCGTGTATTTTAATCTTGTATTTTTCCAACTAACTGTATTTTTATCATACATACATATTCTCTGTAAATATGTGCGATAAAAAATGACATGTTTTGAACAAACTAAAGTTTTGTTAGCGGACCTAACGAAAAAATCTGTTGTTAAAAGTTCAGATAGTTAAAAACATAAAGGTAGATATCTCTATTTTTTTTTTCTGTTCGTACAAGGCACTTTTATTATTATTTTTCCAAACAGTGCTTTTATAATAGTGTATAAATTGTTAACATTAGTCTCTTCATGAAACAGCAGGCCCTTGCCAGTGCATTGTGACCGTTGTGCCAGGCGTCGGGCAGAATACAACATCTAAGTAAGAAAATGTGAAATTGTCTTCAATGTTGTCTGTTGATAAAGGAAACTAGTGGGTTTGTCTTAAAAACGTGGCTGTATTTTCTCTGAGGATTAGGTATTTTTGCAAGGAAATAATTGTTAAAAAACACTGCTTTTCAATAGGAATAACACTGCCAATTTCAGGTTTTACAAATAAAGTGATATTTCTCAAATTATGTATGTCTTTATAAAGAGGACATGAAAAAACGGTTGGTTCACCTGTATAGGGCTTTCAGCGATCACCTCGTCATTTCATGGCACAATAACAAAGGCAAAGGAGAGCGGTTTGTTTCTATGCTACTATGTGTTAAGCAGATTGTACCAAAAGCTACATTCCAAAACTGATTGTGAAATGCTCATGTAAGGATCATTTTTGCTTTAAAAAATACACGTAGACATGAAAATAGAAAACTGAAACTTGTGTTTGGGCATGAAAAATCTCTTAAATGCTATTTGTAAGCAGACGTCACCCAAAATACAAACCAGTTTTTAAATTACAATTACATGACTGCAGCTCTGTACTCTATCTGGGCAGATCGCTCCCTTAAAATTAAAGATATATTCTGAACAACAAAAATAAACCTAAGATTTTTAATGTTAATTAATGGTACAATGCGAGCCGAGTGTATTCTTAACATCTGGAATAATTTACAGTCTCCAACTAGTGTCACAGGGTCTTCAATTTTTTTTTTTAATTTTAAACCATGCAACCAAAACTCACTACGCATATTTTTCCAAATAAACCAAACAGTTGCAAAAGTTTTCCAACAATTCCTGTTTTTTGTATTAAAATAATACAATTCAGTGTGTCCTCTTTGTCTTTTACCAGAGCGATGTTGCATCCAAGCCACTGAAGGAGCCGCACACGTTCACTAACAAGATTATACTAGCCAACTTCTTGGCAGACTCTTCTCAAAGGCCCAGGGGAAAATGTCAACAACGCAGGTTAGTGTAAGAAGAGAGACTTTGCATCAAACAAGCCTTGCACGAGACCAGAGAAAACATAGGAAGTGTAAAATCATATGGGTTAAAAAGCAGGTTTCTATTGTATATAAGGTATTATGGATACCCAGACATTACAGCAGAACACCTTTCTTAGACACTCGTGATTTTCTCATTTCCTTTATTTTACACCTACTTTCCTTACGTAATGTACATACGGAACTTTTCTTATTGCATTTCCCTGCACTTTGCAACATTTTCCCTAGTCCCTCGAGAAGCGTGAAAAAAAAAACGGGGGTTTGACAGTATGCAAGGCAACTGTGGCGGCTGTGATGGTGGCGTACCTGGCTGAGACTGCGGGTCCGCCCTGTACTCCACGTTGGCTATCACGGACTTGAGGTTGGCAACCCTGCGCTTGTAGTAGAGCAGCAGAGCCACGATGACGCAGGCAAGGATCAGCGCTACCACGACGCCAGCCGCCACGCTGCCGTAGTGCTTCCCCTCCTTCTCCTGCACGTTGCTCGCAAACAGCTGGACGTCGCACTTGTCTCCTGAACAACAACAGGGCGACGTACAGCTGCCAGGATGAGGAGACGCACAACTTGTGTACACTTCCTACAGAACATTTTCATCAACGAACTAACAAAGGCTGGGCACTGCAAGACTCCACCTGTTCAAAGAA
>NQII01000262.1:738658-787656 GCA_002778355.1 Clitarchus hookeri
AGTGTATTCTTAACATCTGGAATAATTTACAGTCTCCAACTAGTGTCACAGGGTCTTCAATTTTTTTTTTTAATTTTAAACCATGCAACCAAAACTCACTACGCATATTTTTCCAAATAAACCAAACAGTTGCAAAAGTTTTCCAACAATTCCTGTTTTTTGTATTAAAATAATACAATTCAGTGTGTCCTCTTTGTCTTTTACCAGAGCGATGTTGCATCCAAGCCACTGAAGGAGCCGCACACGTTCACTAACAAGATTATACTAGCCAACTTCTTGGCAGACTCTTCTCAAAGGCCCAGGGGAAAATGTCAACAACGCAGGTTAGTGTAAGAAGAGAGACTTTGCATCAAACAAGCCTTGCACGAGACCAGAGAAAACATAGGAAGTGTAAAATCATATGGGTTAAAAAGCAGGTTTCTATTGTATATAAGGTATTATGGATACCCAGACATTACAGCAGAACACCTTTCTTAGACACTCGTGATTTTCTCATTTCCTTTATTTTACACCTACTTTCCTTACGTAATGTACATACGGAACTTTTCTTATTGCATTTCCCTGCACTTTGCAACATTTTCCCTAGTCCCTCGAGAAGCGTGAAAAAAAAAACGGGGGTTTGACAGTATGCAAGGCAACTGTGGCGGCTGTGATGATGGCGTACCTGGCTGAGACTGCGGGTCCGCCCTGTACTCCACGTTGGCTATCACGGACTTGAGGTTGGCAACCCTGCGCTTGTAGTAGAGCAGCAGAGCCACGATGACGCAGGCAAGGATCAGCGCTACCACGACGCCGGCCGCCACGCTGCCGTAGTGCTTCCCCTCCTTCTCCTGCACGTTGCTCGCAAACAGCTGGACGTCGCACTTGTCTCCTGAACAACAACAGGGCGACGTACAGCTGCCAGGATGAGGAGACGCACAACTTGTGTACACTTCCTACAGAACATTTTCATCAACGAACTAACAAAGGCTGGGCACTGCAAGACTCCACCTGTTCAAAGAAAGATTTCTAACCTAGACAAAAAAGGAATACTAGAATGGAAGCTGAGTGAAACCAGAGTAAAAATTCTGTAGGGCTATTTTTTTTTTAGCACTACACTGAATGGCCATGAAAAATCTGTTAAAATTAAACTTAAATATTAAAAAATTTAATATACTCCACTTTTATTCTACATCAAAAATTTATCTACTTTATTGTGGTCTATGTTTCAAAACTATTACCAATATCCAAGCATTTGCATGTCAATAACTGAAGGTACATCAAAACAGTTTACGACAAATGCAGTAACTATAACATTTTTTTAAATTTCAATCATTTATTTAATTTTCACAATTAGAAACTTATCAAAATATAACATTAAACCTCCTCGGAAATTAGGCCACGACTGGAAAAAGTAAAATGATCCCACAAAATTTTCCAAAAAAAGAAAAACCAAAAAGATAAATAAATATGCCTTAAAGTAACAAGGCCTCAAAAATATGATGCCCAAAATTAAAATGGTAAAAATTAGGAAACCGTAATATTGTCAATTTTCTTTAGAGAAAAAATTGTATTTCCTTTAAATTAATTAGCAAAATATGTAAGCATGATGTAAGATTGGATGAGTTTGTCTTGTATGTCTTGGTTTCAGTTCTTCCAGAAATTTAGATGGAGTAAACTTTCACTCTAGACTGAACTTCTAGTGACTTTACTGGGACATTTTACTCCACTAAAATGTTCTGAGCAAGAAAATGAACTTTAAGTGAAAATTAAAAGATGTTACGAGTAAG
Source organism: Clitarchus hookeri (assembly GCA_002778355.1). Taxonomy (NCBI): domain Eukaryota; kingdom Metazoa; phylum Arthropoda; class Insecta; order Phasmatodea; family Phasmatidae; genus Clitarchus; species Clitarchus hookeri. The sequence goes on from NQII01000262.1 coordinate 740,428, forward strand.
ACACTTGCCATAACAAACAAAGTTTTACACGAAATAATCTTAAACGTGAAAAAGTGGCCGTTGGTAGCAGCAGATACGTCCAAAAGTACCATCAAGCAACAAAGTTTCACTTTGCAGAGACGTGGAAACCAACCTGTGAAGCCGTGTCGACAGCTGCAGCCCTCTGCCGGGTGACACACAAAGTTCTCGTTGGCGCACTCGCACGGGGTCATGCAGTGGTCTCCGTAGTAACCTTCCGGACAAACTGCAATCAGCCACCACAATACCGCACGTCAACAAAAACATCCCGTAACAGTAGCTGCGACGCACAAACAGTCGCACACACAAGTACTGTTAGCATCATCACATTATCTATTTATCCATGCTTGGAGTGTATATACGTAACACATGTTACATTTCATAGCACATAATTGTTGAAAATGTTGTGTTTCAATTTACCTGTAGCACAGGTACTTTACAGATGAATGTGTTTGTGTTGTTTTGGAGTGCATTGCTCAGTGTCAACTAGGATGTTGACTGCAAGNCAGGTACTTTACAGATTAATGTGTTTGTGGTGTTTTGGAGTGCATTGCTCAGTGTCAACTAGGATGTTGACTGCAAGAAGCCTTCTAGACTGCACAGTTAAATTATTAATAATAAGAAACCATGACAGCAATTAAATATTCTCTTATTAAAAAAAAGTAAATCTTTAATGTTGGTATCGGTATTGAGTATCGGCAGTATCTACTCACAAAAAACGGTATCGGTGGAATTGTTGAAAAGTGGTATCGTCCCAGCCCTAGTAACCACGAATCATCTAAACGACCTACTGGGAGGGCCGCGACAAATCGCAACCTCACAGTGAGAGGAATGTGCATGAAAAGACTGGATGTGGTCAATGGTTACGACTCTCCAATTTACTATGAACTGTGAGTAAAGTGGAAACCTTTTACATAAGGTACAAAATTGAGTGGCAAGTCATGATGCATTTTTTTTTTACTGAGGCCTAAAATCAACTCATGTAGGTTCTAATGTAAGTTCATTACACTGTATCTACCTGAATATAAGACATCAAAAATATTATAACCCCTACATTTTTAGTTTGGTCCACAGGAAAAAATTAATTCCTCCACAGGTTAATTCATAACATAATTTAGCGGGATAGATTAATCTTGGCACTGAAATAACAGTTCAACATAGCCAAATTATTTGCAGTTAATAAATCACAGTACGTACTTACATAGGATAGCAAACCACAAATGCATTGCAAGCTACGGAAGTCACCCTTTCTCTGTCCATCCCTATATTTGTTATAATTATTGTATAAGATACTGTTCAGTAGCATGTATTATAATGGAACATACATTTTGTCATAAAAAAATTGACCATCACTTGCTACTACTCAAACAAAAATGTTAACTTCAAAATTTTTAGTATGCAAAAATAAGACAGCAATACATTTGCTGAAAAAAAATTGACACAAAACATTGTCTCATTTTTGGGTAAATACAATAGTTATGCCTTTGTGTCTTGTCGACAGCACAGTTCGCTACAGACGGAACAAGTTGCTCAGAGAAGCAGGACTGGGGGAAGAATACTCTATGGTCTGCAGTAAGGAACCACCCCAGCATGCCTGGAGTGATTTCAGGAAACCATGGAAAACCAAAATCATGAGAGGCCACAATGGTTAGAGGCAAGAGCATCGCCTCTTACCAAGGTGAACCAGGTTTAGTTCTTGGTGGAGTCGCTCCTGCCCGCATAGCACAGGATATCCATCGGATATTCTAATTGGATCCACAATATCTAAAAGTCATCTGAGTCCTACAGTGACTCTTGAATGTATATCCTTTGGATATCCAGTAGTAGATGCCGGTTTGTACCACCTACTGGATATCCAGTAGTAGATGCCGGTTTGTNGACGCACAACTTGTGTACACTTCCTACAGAACATTTTCATCAACGAACTAACAAAGGCTGGGCACTGCAAGACTCAACCTGTTCAAAGAAGAAAGCTTTCTAACCTAGACAAAAAAGGAATACTAGAATGGAAGCTGAGTGAAACCAGAGTAAAAATTCTGTAGGGCTATTTTTTTTTTGCACTACACCGAATGGCCATAAAAAATCTGTTAAAATAAAATTTAAATATTAAAAAGTTTAATATACTCCACTTTTATTCTACATCAAAAATTTATTTACTTTATTGTGCTCTATGTTTCAAAACTATTACTAATATCCAAGCATTTGCATGTCAATAACTGAAGGTACATCAAAACAGTTTACGACAAATGCAGTAACTACAACATTTTTTTAAAATTTCAATCATTTATTTAATTTCCACAATTAGAAACTTATCAAAATATACCATTAAACCTCCTCGGAAATTAGGCCACGACTGGAAAAAGTAAAATGATCCCACAAAATGTTCCAAAAAAAGAAAAACCAAAAAGATAAATATGCCTTAAAGTAACAAGGCCTCAAAAATATGATGCCCAAAATTAAAATGGTAAAAATTAGGAAACCGTAATATTGTCAATTTTCTTTAGAGAAAAAATTGTATTTCCTTTAAATTAATTAGCAAAATATGTAAGCATGATGTAAGATTGGATGATTTTGTCTTGTATGTCTTGGTTTCAGTTCTCCCAGAAATTTAGATGGAGTAAACTTTCACTCTAGACTGAACTTCTAGTGACTTTACTGGGACATTTTACTCCACTAAAATGTTCTGAGCAAGAAAATGAACTTTAAGTGAAAATTAAAAGATGTTACGAGTAAAACACTTGCCATAATAAACAAAGTTTTACACGAAATAATCTTAAATGTGAAAAAGTGGCCGTTGGTAGCAGCAGATACGTCCGAAAGTACCATCAAGCAACAAAGTTTCACTTTGCAGAGACGTGGAAACCAACCTGTGAAGCCGTGTCGACAGCTGCAGCCCTCTGCCGGGTGACACACAAAGTTCTCGTTGGCGCACTCGCACGGGGTCATGCAGTGGTCTCCGTAGTAACCTTCCGGACAAACTGCAATCAGCCACCACAATACCGTACGTCAACAAAAACATCCCGTAACAGTAGCTGCGACGCACAAACAGTCGCACACACAAGTACTGTTAGCATCATCACATTATCTATTTATCCATGCTTGGAGTGTATATACGTAACACATGTTACATTTCATAGCACATAATTGTTGAAAATGTTGTGTTTCAATTTACCTGTAGCATAGGTACTTTACAGATGAATGTGTTTGTGTTGTTTTGGAGTGCATTGCTCAGTGTCAACTAGAATGTTGACTGCAAGAAGCCTTCTAGACTGCACAGTTAAATTATTAATAATAAGAAATCATGACAGCAATTAAATATTCTCTTATTAAAAAAAAGTCAATCTTTAATGTTGAGTATCGGCAGTATCTACTCACAAAAACCGGTATCGGTGGAATTGTCGAAAAGTGGTATCGTCCCAGCCTTAGTAACCACGAATTATCTAAACGACCTACTGGGAGGGCCGTGACGGGAGCCGCGACAAATCGCAACCGCACAGTGAGAGGAATGTGCATGAAAAGACTGGATGTGGTCAATGGTTACGACTCTCCAATTTACTATGAACTGTGANCACAGTGAGAGGAATGTGCATGAAAAGACTGGATGTGGTCAATGGTTACGACTCTCCAATTTACTATGAACTGTGAGTAAAGTGGAAACCTTTTACATAAGGTACAAAATTGAGTGGCAAGTCATGATGCATTTTTTTTTTACTGAGGCCTAAAATCAACTCATGTAGGTTCTAATGTAAGTTCATTACACTGTATCTACCTGAATATAAGACATCAAAAATATTATAACCCCTACATTTTTAGTTTGGTCCACAGGAAAAAATTAATTCCTCCACAGGTTAATTCATAACATAATTTAGCGGGATAGATTAATCTTGGCACTGAAATAACAGTTCAACATAGCCAAATTATTTGCAGTTAATAAATCACAGTACGTACTTACATAGGATAGCAAACCACAAATGCATTGCAAGCTACGGAAGTCACCCTTTCTCTGTCCATCCCTATATTTGTTATAATTATTGTTNGCAAACCACAAATGCATTGCAAGCTACGGAAGTCACCCTTTCTCTGTCCATCCCTATATTTGTTATAATTATTGTATAAGATACTGTTCAGTAGCATGTATTATAATGGAACATACATTTTGTCATAAAAAATTGACCATCACTTGCTACTACTCAAACAAAAATGTTAACTTCAAAATTTTTAGTATGCAAAAATAAGACAGCAATACATTTGCTGAAAAAAAATTGACACAAAACATTGTCTCATTTTTGGGTAAATACAATAGTTATGCCTTTGTGTCTTGTCGACAGCATATTTTGCTACAGACGGAACAAGTTGCTCAGAGAAGCAGGACTGGGGGAAGAATACTCGATGGTCTGCAGTAAGGAACCACCCCAGCATGCCTGGAGTGATTTCAGGAAACCATGGAAAACCAAAATCATGAGAGGCCACAATGGTTAGAGGCAAGAGCATCGCCTCTTACCAAGGTGAACCAGGTTTAGTTCTTGGTGGAGTCGCTCCTGCCCGCATAGCACAGGATATCCATCGGATATTCTAATTGGATCCACAATATCTAAAAGTCATCTGAGTCCTACAGTGACTCTTGAATGTATATCCTTTGGATATCCAGTAGTAGATGCCGGTTTGTACCACCTACTGGATATCCAGTAGTAGATGCCGGTTTGTACCACCTACTGGATATCCAGTAGTAGATGCCGGTTTGTACCACCTACTGGATATCCAGTAGTAGATGCCGGTTTGTACCACCTACTGGATATCCAGTAGTAGATGCCGGTTTGTACCACCTACTGGATATCCATTGGATGTTAAACAACCTCCAATGGCCATTACTTAAGGTAAATGAATACAACTAAAGATGTGCATAGGACATCCCAAATATCTACATCACATTTTGGATATTGGGCGGATATTTGGATATCTTGCGAATGTAACTTTGCTATTGTTGGACATCCTTGGATATCCTAAATGTTAGAGTTTAACATCCNATTTGGATATCTTGCGAATGTAACTTTGCTATTGTTGGACATCCTTGGATATCCTAAATGTTAGAGTTTAACATCCGTCAGATATCCTGTGTGCTATATGGGCGGATTTCCATGTGGGAATCATGCCGGGCAATGCTACTGATCAACAGATTTTCTAGAGGATCTCCCATTTCTCCTGCCTTTGCATTCCGGTGCTGCCATTTTCACCTCGTTTCACTCTTATCGGCTCTCAAGACCCCATTGTTAAGAGCCACCCAAATCATTCCATTCCAAAATAAGATGGTTGGACAGGGTTTCGAACCTTATTGCAACCCAAATGCAAGCATAATGGTATACCATTAGGCAGCTCGCTCAGTTGCGTAAATATGGCTAGCAATAAAATGTCAGCATTTACTTTATGGATGTCTGTACAAGCCCGGCAACCAGCAATAACAAAAATGTTCAATGTGGCTGTGGATAGAAACACAATGGGCTGGAAGCATACGCTCATGGTCGCTCAAGTAACTGGGAAGCAAATGTAGAGACAGAGATTCACTGTGATGGGAGAGACAAGTTGGTAGGAGACGTACTCTCGGTGCACTGCTGGCCGATCCAGCCCGGGGGGCAGCGGCAGAGGCCGTCGTTCCTGCGGCAGGTGCCGTTGTTGAGGCACTTGCAGTGCTGGCTGCAGTTCATGCCGTAGGTCCCGACGGGACACGGGGTGATGCACATGGGACCCGTCCAGCCGGGCAAGCACAGGCACTTCCCTGCGATAACACACGTCCTTCCGCTCACATCACGGCTCTCCGCACTTCACACTTACTGGCTAGCTTGCACTTACGGCTGAATAAATGAAACACCGTTGGTAAAAACTAAAGGAGCCACTGATCTACAATCTATAATCACATTTGACAATACTGCATTTTTATTATAAAGAAAATTATAATGATAAAATTATTTTTATTGAAAAACTATACATATTCAGTACTTATAACAACATGGGCATCTGTATTTACCTAGCTTCATTTATTCTTAAACAAATTTAATACTTTGAGGATAAAATTTTATTTAAAACACAGACGTTCCACACTAAGCAATTAAAAATTTCTAACTCAAATTTGTTGAATTTTAAATTTGTTGAATTTTATTTATACAATCTAAATAAAAGTAAAATATGAAGNTTTCTAACTCAAATTTGTTGAATTTTAAATTTGTTGAATTTTATTTATACAATCTAAATAAAAGTAAAATATGAAGCCAATATAAATTTATATATATTGTACAAAACACAACATATTGAAACTGTAAATAGTTTTATCTATAAAAATGTGTTTCCTAACTTACCAGTGACCTGGTGGCAGTCTGCGCCATTTTTACAATGACACTTCTCGCGGCAGTTGGGGCCGTACGTGCCGAGAGGGCAGGGGTGCTCGCACGTGAAGCCAATGTACCCTGGCTGGCAAATAAAGTCGCCCGTCACGTGGTCACATGTGCGGTTGCCTGCAAAAAATATATGTTAGTTTTTATGACCAAACCATGACCTTCACTCACACAACTCGGCAGAAATCAAAACGTGTGTTTGTTAAAACTGTTGTTGCAATGAAGACATTCGACACGTGACGTCGGCAGATTCACAACGNGGCAGAAATCAAAACGTGTGTTTGTTAAAACTGTTGTTGCAATGAAGACATTCGACACGTGACGTCGGCAGATTCACAACGACGTCATGGTGGGGCAAGGTTTTAATGTGTCTGTCAGAGACATGGACTATACAACTGGATTGACTTCACTGGCTGATAACTGGTCCCCGGGCTGCATACAAGCTGAGGTGCGTGGCTTGACGGCATGGCACAAAGTCTGGTGTGGGTTTAACTGTCCTTTGTACTGCTGGTTTGCACACAGCCACTGGTTTACTTGTATTGGGCGTGGCCCGGGTTATCTCCTGACTCAGCCGCTGTTGCTGCTGGTGCCGGCTGGAACTCGTGCCCAGTCCGTGGGCGAAGGTGGTACTGTGGCTGGCAATGCTGGTTGGGGCCCGTGGAAGGCTGCTGGTCCTGCTGGGTCTGAACCAAGGATCGTCGATTCCCAACAGTACTAGAAGTCCTTGGGAAAATCTCTCAACGATAGGATGTGGCTCGCCAGCGGTCTTGTGGNGTCGATTCCCAACAGTACTAGAAGTCCTTGGGAAAATCTCTCAACGATAGGATGTGGCTCGCCAGCGGTCTTGTGGGGTGGCTGAAAGAGGGAGCTGGGAGGTGAGGCCTCTCCAGTTGGTGGGCGGCTTGAGCTCGTTCCCGGGGGTTAAACTGCAGAGGGCAGTTGGCACTGGGTTGCAGTTCACGCTAGGTTCAGAGGCAGTAGCTGCCCTCTTAGCTCTCCGCTTTGCACCACTCCTATGGGTGTATGGCATAGAGGAAGGAACTAAAGTCTGTCACTAAGGAGNCTCTTAGCTCTCCGCTTTGCACCACTCCTATGGGTGTATGGCATAGAGGAAGGAACTAAAGTCTGTCACTAAGGAGGAGCAGGTGACAAAGGTCCCTAGTTAGGTGTAAAGCCAGCCGTGGCTGGGCCACTCAGATTCAGTTCAATTACTTATTCCGGCGACAATAATAGCGCGGTGGATGGAGTGAATTGGCTGAGCTGGCTGACTAGCCGCCTTGTNCTCTTAGCTCTCCGCTTTGCACCACTCCTATGGGTGTATGGCATAGAGGAAGGAACTAAAGTCTGTCACTAAGGAAGAGCAGGTGACAAAGGTCCCTAGTTAGGTGTAAAGCCAGCCGTGGCTGGGCCACTCAGATTCAGTCCAATTACTTATTCCGGCGACAATAATTCGCGCCACCTACCTCACTTAACCGACTGCTGGCTGACTAGCCGCCTTGTGGATTGTGTTTCTGGTGGTTGTGGCTCTACCGTACATGTGTAACAGGTACCTTGTTGTACCTGATCCACAGTATGGGTGGCCGTCTAATGTGTGTGTTTGAGACGTATGTGCACCCGGTTAGGGGAGCCCACAGTCCTACTCTAGGTTCGGCAAAGAGGGTTTTAACTACGCAGTCTCCTGCTTTCCCTTGGTGGGCCGACGTCTACTTGGGATAAAGTCACAGTTACCCTAGAAATGAATACTCAGAGGTTAGATAAGTTCAAGTGTTTATTCCCATGAGGAATAGACACGGTGGCTCGNTACCCTAGAAATGAATACTCAGAGGTTAGATAAGTTCAAGTGTTTATTCCCATGAGGAATAGGACACGGTGGCTCATACTTACGCCTAACTATCAATGAACTGTGACGGAAGTAAACTACGCATTATGGTCCACCTCTCCTCGACCCAGATAACTAAACAAGAGCAGATGCAGCTAGGTAGATATAATACTAACTGACACTAACTAACTGTAATGCTGTTGTCCAGAAGGGACTCGGGTGTCACTACCAGAGTGGTAGTGAGTGTTAAAGGGGCTGAAGACTGCTTCGAGGGTTGAAGGTCTGGAAGATATCTTTAAGGTAGCTGTTGTCTTTTGTGAGGAAGGCGGTGTAAGCAGAGAGCTCCAGCACACGAGGTGGTGGAGCGAGCTGCTGAGTATCAACTAGTGAGACAGGGCTCTGCGCTCGCCCATATGGACGGCCGGCTGCGGTCCCTTCGGCCTGGAGCTCCTCCCTTAGCAGCTAAGGCTGCTATCTCTCGGGGAAGACTGGAAGTGCGGTTTTCCTCGTATGTGGGTTGCATCGCTCCCGCGAGCTTAGGGGCAGGGCTGGCCTGCTTGACTGGCTTCTATCACACGTGGGGGGTGGCATGACGTCCGACATAAATGTGAAGACGGTCTTGACTGCCGTGTCCGTGTGGTGTGCTGGTAGGTTCTGGTAGCAAGTAATCCAGGAATCAAACCCCGCCTGGGGTGACATGATGNCGTGTCCGTGTGGTGTGCTGGTAGGTTCTGGTAGCAAGTAATCCAGGAATCAAACCCCGCCTGGGGTGACATGATGGCACGTGAAAATGAGACGAAGTCATGTGTTTATATACGTGTGTGTGTTTGTTTATATATATATGTGTGTGTCAGTATGCATCATATATATGTGAGTGTGTGTGTCAATACGCATCACATTAATGAGTCAGCATGATGTAGCTAACAAGGAAATACAAAACACCAAATGACAAAGACATACTAGAGAACATCCTATACGAGAGGTAATAATAGAGAGGCTGTTCAATTCATTGACCTGGTTATATTCAAGACCTAGGCAATTTATTCCAGATCATATCAAGAAGAGAAAATAAAAAACCTTCTGGCCTAATTATGTGCAGTACTATACCTTAAATGCATTACAATAAATGAAGGTCAAACTTTCTTGGTTCATTCTTACAATTTTACTAATTATAAAGCCAAGTCTGTTAATTTTTTTATGTTTCAGTTCTGTGGGTTGTACTGTAATGAAACATGTATGCATATAGTCAAAAATTAAGCGTCACTTGCTACTAAAGGAAAATATTGACCTGGTAATTTTTAGTCTGTGGCAATAAGTNTATAGTCAAAAATTAAGCGTCACTTGCTACTAAAGGAAAATATTGACCTGGTAATTTTTAGTCTGTGGCAATAAGTGTTTGGACTTGCAAATATATGATTACCATATTTTCGTGTGTGTTCAACATTTTTGTATATCTGTGACGTACTCTTAATTTGACCTTCCCACCCTGCCGTTACTGCGAGGGAGAGTGGGATGAGCAACTCACCAAACAGTATGGGGCACTTCTCCTTGCATCGCAGGCCGTAGTAGCCTTCGCGACACGGCTGGCTGCAGTCAGGGCCCTCCCAGCCGCGCGAGCACACGCACGCCCCCGTCTGTGGGTCGCACGAGCTGTTGTTGTGGCACACGCACGAGTTCCGGCACTCCTCCCCGAACCAGCCGGGAGGGCACCTCGTCTCGCACCTGATGCCTGTGTGCACACCGCAACACATCTCTCTCTACCTACACATGTCTGCACCCTTCAAGGAACATAAAGTGGACAAGCTGCGAGTGTTGGGGAACACAGTAGCGGAGATGACTACTACTAATGACAAACAACTGACTGTTCAGGAAAGTTTTGTGTCAAATACATACTTGCCTTCATCATAGTTACCTTTTAAAGGTTACCGGTACTTTATTAAACCTAATAAGAGNTTGTGTCAAATACATACTTGCCTTCATCATAGTTACCTTTTAAAGGTTACCGGTACTTTATTAAACCTAATAAGAGATAATTATGAAATGGCAATATCTCCACTCGGTCATCAAACCAACAACTGGAAAAACGAATGTAAAAGAAAAATAAAGCCATAGGAATAATGTTTTCCAAATATGACCATGAGAAGCAGGATAAGAAATGTGGTGGTAAAACAAATGGTTGATGCACTCTCCCCTTTCCTGATACTGTTAACGCCACATCGGTAGTACATTTACCTGCATGGCAGTTCTATCTTGCCATCCTCAATGATCGTTAAAGAGAAAACAATGAGGTTTTTCAAATTTAATGGATGACCTACTGTTCATGCGTGTATGTAGATCTTCCATTACCTATGTTTTTCTTTATAAATCATTATGGTTAAAACAATTTGATTACTGCAGTTTCCATATTTGTCTATTCATGCATTCTTAACTTGACACACACTTAATGGAAAACAAAGTGGGCTGCCACTCAAACGGAGATCAATATCAAATACACCAAAACAACCATTTCCAGAACACAATTTGAAAATAAACAACACAACAGCTTTGCCAACAGAATATGCTGCAAGAAGCAAGAAGCTGCTACTTACTCAAAGAATATAAGGAAAGACAGAAGGCAGCTATGAGAAGTAATGTGTGGTTCTTGCAGTCATCGCGATCTGCCACGAAGGGACGAGAGACGTAGGACCTACCTCTCCACTCTGGCTTGCAGATGCAGGCTCCGGTGATGGAGTCGCAGCCTATGCTGTTGTCGTCGTCGCAGGAGCAGATCTGGTTGCACTCCAGGCCGAACCAGTTGCTCTCACAGCGCCGCTCGCACAGCTCCCCCATGTACCCCGCGGGACAGGTGCACGTTCCTGCCGTCACACACCAGTACCTTCACATCACTGCTACAAACACGCTTACAAACGTTCTCTCACTCATGTGACACGCAACTGGTCCTCATCAAGGTACCAAATGAAATAACAAATAGCGGTCAACAAGTGTTTAAGTTACGATTGTCTCAATAAACTACATACTACAAAAAAAATTGCCCTCTACTACAAAGTCAATGGTAGAATCTGACAAGTGTAAAGACTTTTTTGAAATGAAACTGCTAAAGAAATTTTTTTTTAAGTAGCAAGAAACAAATAGTACAACCAAAATTTAAACTGCAGAATCAGTACCAGAATCGGAACTGTTATTTTTTGTTATTAGAACCATCCCAGGTAGAAATGTAGAAATAACTGGAGATGCACAGGGTCAACCCACCTTATTCACATACATAGGATTATAAATGGGCCTACAATGGGAAACATGGTGAGGAAAACTACTTCAACTCTACGAGCTGCACAATAGAACACAGTTTCTGTGGTAAGTGAACGCACCGTTCTGAGGGTTGCAGGCGGCGTTGTTGAGACACTTGCACTGCTGACTGCAGTCCTTGCCGTAGTATCTCTCGTTGCACGGCCGGTCGCACTGCTGCCCCTCCCAGCCTGCACGCACAAGACCGACATGACCATCTTACCACTGCCAACCATTGTGTGTATAACATTGCAGTGAACTTCACAAAATCTGTTCAACAGAGTTACATCTGGAATTTGTCAAGATATTACGACATCCACTCTCTCTGATGATGTTACTGACAAGTTTACTGCAACATAATGCCACTACGTTTTTCCCAGGGTCGGCATGTACGAGTGTGCAAGAGCCTGTAGCCGGCTGTCCCTGGCTGGAGAGTGGCTGAAATGTGGCCGGAGAAGCGATGGAATGCANAGTGTGCAAGAGCCTGTAGCCGGCTGTCCCTGGCTGGAGAGTGGCTGAAATGTGGCCGGAGAAGCGATGGAATGCACATGTAAAGGGGACAGGAATACCCCAAGAAAACTTATGTCCGTTGGCAATGTCTGCGGTATTTCCTCCAAGTGAATATCTGAACTCACACCGACCAGGGATCGAACCCAAACNTGTCCGTTGGCAATGTCTGCGGTATTTCCTCCAAGTGAATATCTGAACTCACACCGACCAGGGATCGAACCCAAAATACTGAGGTGGAAGGTTGGCACACAGCAACAACACAGAGTACGCAATTATAATTCAAGGTTTTCACCAGCTCTGATCAAAAGAGGTGTTGGGTGGTGGTGACAAGTTCATTATTTTACAATTGTATCATAAACTGTTCTACTTGTAGACATCACATGCAATACCATTTAAAGAAAATAAAATAAAATCACAGCTTATGTACAATTATATCCCATAATCACAATTTTACTATTTCTTACGGTCACACAAGCACTCATCACATTAGACAGGATTTGGGAAAGAGCAATTAACATTATAAAATTCTACAATAAAAAATTAGGTCAAACATTTTCAACAAAATTAAAATTAAAATTTTAAGAACAAATTTTATTTCTGAATGGTTAATAAAGGTATAATCAGTCACTTGCGCAAAGGTAAGCTACTATGGACATGTTTAAGTTTTAGAACTCTTCAGAAAGGTAAGCTGTGAGGTTATTCTAAAGCCAGAGCCAACACTACAGAAGATCGACAAGTGTGCATACCAGAAGTACAGTTGCACCTGCCATTCTCCGTCGAGCACGTCGCTCCGTTCCTACACAGACACTTGTGGGCACAGTCCTCGCCAAATGTACCCGGCGGACACAGCTCGCTGCAGTCTGCACCACGGAAACCTGTGCACAAATAAGCATCAATAATAAAACAACATTTCGGTATTAAAAAAATTACAATTCATAAACAACCAACATTTAAAACAAGTGAAGGCAACTTAAAAAAAATGGTACAAAGTTATAATAAAAACAATTTGTTAGTACCATTTATTTTGCTGCACGTATAATGGCAGCGCGTCACTTTAATTTGCCACAAGAGAAATACTATAAAAATTAAGCACTTTCAACCACTTGGCAATTTTTTCAAGCATTTTTAAGAGCCGTTGATTTCTTTAATATATTTCCAAGAACTTTTCAAGGATTTCCAAGGTGCAACGGGACAGGTAGCAGAAGTCACACTCGGATCTTGTAAAATATGACTATGAGACAACTTCCAAAATAAGAAGAAAACAAAAATAATACAACCACATTATTCTACCTTTACCTCGAAAAAAAATTAATTTCCTCAAAAACTACACCTTAAAACATATTATAAACCCACATAATTCACACTTTTTTGGTTCACTTAATGTTTAATATATAAAGCACTTACTAATAAATTTATTTTAGATTTAAGTGACATAATTTCATGGGACTAACATGCCGAGTAACCATCATTTAATATTACTTGGGTAAAAATACTGACATAAAACTTTTGACAGTGCCAAAAGAATGTGCATGGGATTTTTTGTGTGTATTGTGTTGCCANGTAAAAATACTGACATAAAACTTTTGACAGTGCCAAAAGAATGTGCATGGGATTTTTTGTGTGTATTGTGTTGCCATTTTCTGTCTTGTCTGCTAAGAGTGCATTTTATTCGTAGTATGCTAATCACTTTAAAATAGTGTATTTCAAAGTAGCGCAGAAGAATTATCGCCTGCCAAAGTTTTAGCATTGAGACTGTTTTTTGTAATCCATTGAAATTTAGTCTCTTCGGCTCTCTAAAATAATGTACATACCAAACTATAAAAATATTTTATTATTTTATTTCATGTCTAGACACAAAATTATACAGTACTTAGGTAGACAACATTAAATCCACAAATTTTCAAATGTAATGGGTATATTGTCTGTTTAGTACCTATATTGAAATGATAATGTAAATATTTATAACCTTATTCTAATCTCTGTTATAGTGAATGAAAATACAATAATGCCAAAACCATATTAATATAGTAAAACCCTTTCAATAAGTTTCCTTTTAAATAGTTTTACTGTATAGCAAGGTTACCCAAATTTGCACAAGGCCTATAAACACCAGAGTAATTAGACCCTCTTAAGAGGTTTCTCCTATTTAATAAGACTAAATCTTTCAGTTNCAAGGCCTATAAACACCAGAGTAATTAGACCCTCTTAAGAGGTTTCTCCTATTTAATAAGACTAAATCTTTCAGTCTCTTCAGAAACTTCTCAATATGGTTTTTACTGTATGCCAATTTTGGAAATAACACTTGCTAATTTTTTCCCACCTTAACAAACGNAACACTTGCTAATTTTTTCCCACCTTAACAAACGGGAAATAAAACTGTAGCGTGGTTCACACCCAAGAGGTTCCACCTGCTACGTCAAAGCTGAGCTACTAACTGCATGATGGCGAGGGACCGACCTGCGGCGCAGATGCAGGTGCCGTTGACGGGCGAGCACTGAGCGTCGTTCTTGCACTGGCAAAGGTTGTGGCAGCCTTTACCCCACTGGTAGAAGGGACAGGTGCGCGCGCACGTCTGTCCGTCCCAGCCGGCCTTGCACTCGCACTTGCCCGTCCACGGGTGACACCTAGTACACACCACACAGCTACTAAGTACAGCGACTGTCACTTCATTACCACTGGATTCAACATTACACTGTCACACAAATCAGCACATATTTCTTACTAAGCATACAAACTGAAATTTAATTTCCTATCTAATACCAAGAGGAAAGAGACAAATTTGTATAAATTAGAACTTTGTATTTAAAGGGTTTTTATTAACGAGGTTTCACTTTATCTGCAAACCCTTCACGAGCAGTGAAAATGTTCTGACGGTTAAGAAACATTTCCACATGTTTATTATTTCAAAATAACATAATCTATTTATGTCAATATGATTTTCCTTCCTTTGACATAAATGTTCACCACAAGTGCAATTGAAAACCTACCTCTTTGACTTGGGGAGAAGTCCATAACAAAAATGCATTTATAGGAACCTGCGAAATTTGTGTTATTAGCGACTGCAGGCGAAACTCCAAGATACTACATACTCATTTGATTTCCGCCATTGGCCGACGTGTAATACATCCCAAAGGCACGTTTAGTCAATAGTAGAAGCTGAATGGCAGAGCCACCAACTCAAGTAACACTATCGCGCAGATGCACATCATGTAGTTGCTAGTAGTCGAAGGAATCATGAAATCCGCTCTGATCAGTACAGGAGAGCGAAGGCTAGTCTTTCCTAATTGTAATGTGAATTTTGGTGTTTACTCATTTATTTTCAAGGACTATATTAATTTCTGTTTTACGATTAGAGTAATATTTGAAAACATGATAAGAAATAAAATATGTTAACATGAAGTTACTGATTAGTATTCGCCACACAGCCTGACGTGTACGAGAGACATGCACAACCACTAACACATACTAGTGACTAAGAAGGCTGTTTACGGTCAACTGAGCACTTTTGAAATCAACCTTCGTAAAATGCCAACAAGAAATGAACCCAGTAAAGTTGGTAACGAGAGAAGGAAAGTACTTCCATGTCTTAGTATTATCCACACATTTATAAATACCAAAATGATTTCTTTTGCTTTTGTTTTTAATGCACATAAGTGTAAGAACTAGCAAATTTGTAAAATATTTATGTTTCTAGTAGTTTCACAGTTTTACCTTTAACAACACACGATGGCAATGTTACACGTGGTGGAAGAGTACACAATGTGGGTATAAGCAGATCTGAAGTGGGGCTTCTAAAAGTGCTCAGTTTACCGTGAACAGCCTACATAATAAGTAGGTGGTGTGGTGGACGTAAACTCACATTTCAGTGTTCTCCATGACACACTCACAGACCTTGTCGCAGGACTCCCCGTAGTGACCGTCCGGACACTTCCTCTCGGAGCAGTCCGGCCCCGTCCAGCCGTCCGTGCACAGGCACGTCCCGTCGATGGGCGAGCACGTCGCGTCGTTCTTGCACGTGCAGTTGAAGGTGCAGTTCGCACCAAACTTGCCTTCTGGGCAGCTGTGGAGACACTGCATACAACACACCACCGCTATGACTCCCGCAGCCTACAAGAAATGTGGCGAGAAAACTTGAAACAGTTGGTTAATGAAATAATTGTGCCTACTTTGCTCCCAGACTCGGGCCTCGTGACTGCCAGTTTGTATCCAGGCACTTGCATGTGTGCTCTATGGTAGATAGGATGAAGACAAAGTAGGTTTATAGAGAATGTACACATTGGCATACGGATTCAAGAGTACAAGAAGAATACCGATGCAAGAGTACAAAAAATAATGGATGGATGTGAGGGGACGATGGATGGACAGAAGGAATGGTTAGACAAAACGATGAATAGGCAGACAAAATAAGTGAAGGAACTACACACAGATGGAATAATGGAATAATGGATGGACGGGTGAAATGACAAACAGAGATGAGATGATGGATGGATACTAATTAATATCATAAATTAAATTTTGATGTACATTATATTGACAAATATTTTAAAGTACTGCAACCATTTCTCAGCAAAATTCACCATACTTGGGAAACTGTTACAAACCCTACTGTTACCTACCCACAAATCTTGGATATGTTTTGGCGAAATCCAAGGTTTCCACAGAAAAATACACGCAGATACGAGTGTGATCTCACAAACCTTTCTTTCCAAATAGTATTTATTGTACCAAAAGACAAGCATGCAACATAAGTATGTATCAGGGTGTCAGTTTGGCAGCGTAGGCAACAAATGCAGAGTGACAGTTTGTGGCTGAAACAAACAGTGAGCGTGCTGTCAGATGATCACAAACCAGCAGTCACAGAGTCTGGCAGAAGCAGTAGAGTGTGCACTCACCCGGTGTCCCTGGAAGCCAGGCTGGCACTCGCACTGGCCCGAGATGTGGTGGCATGTTGCTCCGTTGTAACAGTCACACATGAGGCTGCAGTTCATGCCCCAGGTGCCCGCCGGGCAGCGGTTACCACACACGTCTCCCTACGTCAACAACGCATCATATCTCACTCCCCTGGCTGGCACAAAATATAGCTTGCCTGACAAGAAACTGCTATATTAACTATAGTATCATTCAAGAATTACAACTATGAAATATGAACTGTAGAAAATTTTTACATCATAAATTTATAATGTGGTTCACAAGTAACAGCCCAACTACATACCATAGGTGGTTCAAATTTAATTGAGCACTTCTGCAACCAACCTTTGCTAAATCCCTGCCTGCATCTGCACATAGGTATTACAAAACTNCAAATTTAATTGAGCACTTCTGCAACCAACCTTTGCTAAATCCCTGCCTGCATCTGCACATAGGTATTACAAAACTAAGTAATAGGAGGATACCTGACAATTATATGACCTGCAGAAGAATCATAGAAACATTATTAATTTTATCTAAAAAAATGGAAAAGACACTAGGACACACATACACAGAAGTTAGATGACAAACTTGACATTTTAGTCGCAGCTGAAAGAAGCATTCGCTATGAAAATGTAGTCTCACTATACTCTATGTCCATTTGAAAATACCAACCTGAGAGTACTGCCCTCATNGCATTCGCTATGAAAATGTAGTCTCACTATACTCTATGTCCATTTGAAAATACCAACCTGAGAGTACTGCCCTCATGTCTTCTCAATTATTAAAAGCAAATAAGTAGTCTTGCTGCCTTTTTCCAAGCATTTTTCTTAGAAAAACATAAAATTATACTGCGTGCCACATATCTGCGAGACTGAATGACAGTTATGAACAGCCCTGCTACGAGCCACTATCCCTTAGAGGGGGGGCAGAGAAGGAGCAGGTAACCTGAGAACATAGCGCACGATTCTTCCCACAAACCGATTGGGAAAATATTAATTTCTTCAACAAGTTCAACATTACGAAGGTTTTTTTTTTTTTTTTCAATGTTCAAGTATTTATGAAATAAAAATGAATCTATGTAAAGTTAATACTGAAAGCAGAGATGATAGTAGTATACTCTCATTAAGAGTAGAGAATGAGTTTGAAAATATGAAGAAGTATGAGGTAAGAGTGTTCACCGTAGACAACGTACTCTGTCGTTATTTACATAATGTGGCGCGCTGTAATCTGCTAGGTTCCACCTCCACCCTTCGCACTCTGTTTAATGAATTCCAGGAAGCATCACTGATGTTCCCCTTCCTTGCCACGTTGCTCCAACTCAAGGATATCTGGCGGGCAGTACGCTCGCTCGTCAGTACGGTACATGAAATTACGTGTGGGCACTGAGAAAGATGTTAAACACAGCAGCTGTGTTGTGGAATGGCAATGTCCTTACCGTCCAGCCAGGAGTGCAGTAACACTGCCCGTTGGACGGGTTGCAGGTCCCACCGTTCTGGCAGCGGCACTCCGACGAGCACTCCTCCCCGTGCTTGCCTTCGGGACAGCGGTCCTCGCACCTGCGGCACGGCGCGAAACCCACGTTGTGAACGCTCTTTGTGTTAACAGAACACAGCACAACACAGGCAGAGAGAGGAACAGACGTAACACATCAGGAAATACACTGAAGTGGTAACTGAAGCGTAACTAAATATTTTCTGATACAGACCATCTTTATAATAGTGTGGTTACTTTCAATGTACAGAAATAATCTGGTGGCATCCCCTCAGGAACAATAGCAAATAGCAATACTTTTTTACCATTTTTAACATGATAACAATGTATTTAGTAAAAAGAAATTAAAGAAACAATAATTACTTGTAACAGAATGGTTGATGTTATTGTAAGTTCCACATATAAATCTCAGACATTTTAAAATTCTCAGGTTGAAATGGGTTTCACATGTTGAATACTACACTAATCCAGGAGAGACATTTTCAATAAAACAAAAACATGCATCACGTGACACATTTTTGTAGTGGAAGTTGACACTGTGCACTTAGAATCACGTAGACCCAACTGGTTTTCTGTTTGTGTGCCAGGTAAATGGAGTTACCATTCCTTACTCCAAACCTTCGCAATTCTTTAAAACAATAAGAAGTGGATAATGGTTAATCTTAATTATTAAAGGGAAAGGAAAACTGATATTATTCTGCAAATAAATGTTCATGTGCATTCAATGAAAACTTTGTTTAGGTTAATTCCGGTAGCAACAAGTGCTAGAACCCTAACAAAATTTAATTTATAACTGAAGATGTTGAATACAGGAGAGCCACTGAAAAGTTCTTAGAAATATCTGTAAACCGAACAGCATCTCTGAAGAAAACATTATGACACAAAATTAACATAAAATACTAACACAAGTTATTTTCAAACAAATCATATTGGTGTAAATTATTATTACTCTTGTCATGGTTTATAACACACAGTGAAATATACACTATGTGATCAAAAGTAACCGGACACCCCGCAAAACACATGTTTAACATGGAAGGCGACACATTACTGCCATCTGCCACGTGGAACACTTGGTCAGCGAACGCAGTAGTCAGCAGACAGCAGAGAGGCGTGATTTGAGGTACTCACCGACTTGCAACGTTGTCAGATCGACCACCTGACCACGTTGCAAGTCCGCGAGTGCCACTTGTGTAAGAAGGCTGTGAGCAAGATCTCCAAACTCCTGAATATCCCTGGGCCCTCTGTTTCCAATGTTATAGTGAAGTGGACACGTGAAGGGACACGTACAAGCCCAAAGCGTGAAGGCCAACTTCCCATGTTAACCGCCAGAGATTGTGTTGAGTGTTGAAGAAGGTCGTACAGCATAATCATCAACCATCCATCGCCACCATCAGACAGGAACTCCAACCTGCATCAGGATCTACTCCAAGCACCAAGACTGTTCAGTGCAAGGTGCGGAAACCTGGTTTCCAAGGTCGAGCAGCTGCCCATAAGCCACACATCACAAAGGCAAATGCCAAACACCATCTGGTGTAAGGAGCATCGAAACTGGACAATAGAACAGTGGAAAACCATTGTGTGGTGTGATGATCCGTGGTATACAATGGTGATCCGATGGTAGTGTGTGGGTGTTCCTGGTGAACGACATCTACCAGCCTGCGTAGTGCTGACTGTGAAATTCAGGGGTGGTGTGGTTACAGTGTGGTAATGTTTCACCTGAAGGGGGGGGGNGCATTCGCTATGAAAATGTAGTCTCACTATACTCTATGTCCATTTGAAAATACCAACCTGAGAGTACTGCCCTCACGTCTTCTCAATTATTAAAAGCAAATAAGTAGTCTTGCTGCCTTTTTCCCAGCATTATNTGAAAATGTAGTCTCACTATACTCTATGTCCATTTGAAAATACCAACCTGAGAGTACTGCCCTCATGTCTTCTCAATTATTAAAAGCAAATAAGTAGTCTTGCTGCCTTTTTCCCAGCATTATTCTTAGAAAAACATAAAATTATACTGCGTGCCACATATCTGCGAGACTGAATGACAGTTATGAACAGCCCTGCTGAGAACATAGCACACGATTCTTCCCACAAACCGATTGGGAAAATATTAATTTCTTCAACAAGTTCAACATTACGAAGGTTTTTTTTTTTTTTTTCAATGTTCAAGTATTTATGAAATAAAAATGAATCTATGTAAAGTTAATACTGAAAGCAGAGATGATAGTAGTATACTCTCATTAAGAGTAGAGAATCAGTTTGAAAATATGAAGAAGTATGAGGTAAGAGTGTTCACCGTAGACAACGTTCTCTGTCATTATTTACATAATGTGGCGTGCTGTAATCTGCTAGGTTCCACCTCCACCCTTCGCACTCTGTTTAATGAATTCCAGGAAACATCACTGATGTTCCCCTTCCTTGCCCCGTTGCTCCAACTCGAGGATATCTGGCGGGCAGTACGCTCGCTCGTCAGTACGGTACAAGAAATTACGTGTGGGCACTGAGAAAGATGTTAAACACAGCAGCTGTGTTGTGGAATGGCAATGTCCTTACCGTCCAGCCAGGAGTGCAGTAACACTGCCCGTTGGACGGGTTGCAGGTCCCACCGTTCTGGCAGCGGCACTCCGACGAGCACTCCTCCCCGTGCTTGCCTTCGGGACAGCGGTCCTCGCACCTGCGGCACGGCGCGAAACCCACGTTGTGAACGCTCTTTGTGTTAACAGAACACAGCACAACACAGGCAGAGAGAGGAACAGACGTAACACATCAGGAAATACACTGAAGTGGTAACTGAAGCGTAACTAAATATTTTCTGATACAGACCATCTTTATAATAGTGTGGTTACTTTCAATGTACAGAAATAATCTGGTGGCATCCCCTCAGGAACAATAGCAAATAGTGATATTTTTTGACCCTTTTTAACATGATAACAATGTATTTAGTAAAAAGAAATTAAAGAAACATTAATTACTTGTAACAGAATGGTTGATGTTATGTAAGTTCCACATATAAATCTCAGACATTTTAAAATTCTTAGGTTGGAATGGGTTTCACATGTTGAATACTACACTAATCCAGGAGAGACATTTTCAATACAGCAAAAACATGCTTCACGTGACGCATTTTTGTAGTGGAAGATCACACTGTGCACTTTGAATCACGTAGACCCAACTGGTTTTCTGTTTGTGTGCCAGGCAAATGGAGTTGCCATTCCTTACTCCAAACCTTCCCAATTCTTTAAAACAATAAGAAGTGGATAATGGTTAATCTTAATTATTAAAGGGAAAGGAAAACTGATATTATTCTGCAAATAAATGTTCATGTGCATTCAATGAAAACTTTGTTTAGGTTAATTCCGGTAGCAACAAGTGCTAGAACCCTAACAAAATTTCATTTATAACTGAAGATGTTAAATACAGGAGAGCCACTGAAAAGTTCTTAGAAATATCTGTAACAGCATCTCTGAAGAAGACATTATGACACAAAATAAGCCTAAAATACTAACACAAGTTATTTTCAAACAAATCATATTGGTGTAAATTATTATTACTCTTGTCACGGTTTATAACACACAGTGAAATATACACTATGTGATCAAAAGTAACCGGACACCCCTAAAAACACATGTTTAACATGGAAGGCGACACAGTACTGTCATCTGCCACGTGGAACACATGGTCAGCGAACGCAGTAGTCAGCAGACAGCAGAGAGGCGTGATTTGAGGTACTCACCGACTTTCAACGTTGTCAGATCGACCACCTGACCATGTTGCAAGTCCGCGAGTGCCACTTGTGTAAGAAGTCTGTGAGCAAGATCTCCACACTCCTGAATATCCCTGGGCCCTCTGTTTCCAATGTTATAGTGAAATGGACACATGAAGGGACACGTACAAGCCAAAAGTGTGAAGGCCAACTTCCCATGTTGACCGCCAGAGATTGTGTTGAGTGTTGAAGAAGGTCGTACAGCATAATCATCAACCATCCATCGCCACCATCGGACAGGAATTCCAACCTGCATCAGGATCTACTCCAAGCACCAAGACAGTTTGGTGCGAGGTGCGGAAACCTGGTTTCCAAGGTCGAGCAGCTGCCCACTAGCCACACATCACAAAGGCAAATGCCAAACACCATCTGGTGTAAGGAGCATCGAAACTGGGCAATAGAACAGTGGAAAACCATTGTGTGGAGTGATGAATCGTGGTATACAATGTGGTGATCCGATGGTAGTGTGTGGGTGTGCCTGGTGAACGACATCTACCAGCCTGTGTAGTGCTGACTGTGAAATTCGGGGGTGGTGTGGTTACAGTGTGGTAATGTTTCACCTGAAGGGGGGGAGGGTTGGCCCCTTATTGCTTTATGTGACTCTGTCAAGGCGCAAGTTTATGTTGACATTTTACTGCTTTCATGTTGCCTACCCTCAAACACCAGCTCGGAGATGACCACTGTGTCTTTCAACATGGCCGAGCACCCGTACATAATGCAGGATATGCGAGGGAGTGGTTTGATGACAACAACGTCCCACTAATGGTCTGGTCTGCAAAGCGTCCTCATTTGAATCTGATAAAACTTCTCTGGGATGTTTCGGATTTCTGACTTTGTGCTAGAAAACACAGACCCCCATCAATATCTCTTCTCATTTCGGCGCTCCATGAGGAATGGGTTGCCGTTCCCCAGGAAACCTTCCGCCACCTGATTGAAAGTAAGTCTGCGAGAGTGCAGGCTGTCGTCAATGCTAAGAGTGGGCCAATACCATAGTGACAGCCGGTGTCTGGATACTTATGGTCACATAGTGTACCTGCTTGTGAAAGATGGATGTGAGGCACTGACTCTCAGCTGCTGTCTGTGGCACTGCTAAGTTGGCTTTCATCATAGCTCAGTCTGCATTACAATTGGTTCATTAAATCAAAATCTTCCACATCCTTAAAAAAATAATTGAAAATTATTTTTCATTCTCGATACAAGATGTATACTAAAGGAACATGTCTACCCGGAGAGAAAACCATAAGATACCAACCTTTTCCTGAAACAGGCAAACATAACTTAAAGGGAATGGTGCACGAAAACCATAAATTTATGTAATTTTTGTCATAACTAGTTTTACAGAGGATTTTCCGGAATTTTTGGCTTGACACAACGTAAATAACTATTTTGAACACCTTTTTACATTGTTATAAATTCACTCCATTCGTTATTCTTGCAGCACTGATTGAATATAAGAAAAAAAATTATTTTTTTCTTCCATCAGTGCTTAAAGAATAATGAAAGCAGTGAATATCCACCAACATAAAAAGGTGCTGAAAATTATTATTTACGTCTTGTTGACCCAAAAATTTTGATAAACCCTTTTTTAAAACGACCTACGCCAAAAATCGGGTAAATATTATACTGCTTCCATGCACCATTTCCCCCTGCGACTACCCGGATGGGAAAACAGTACGAGCAGAGAGGAGAGGTGGACTTACAGAGGGCCGGTCCAGCCTGGAGCACAGTGGCATTCCCCGGAGATGTGGTGGCAGGAGCCGCCATTGCGGCAGCGACACTCCTCCCCGCAGTTCTGGCCGTAGTGCGTGGACGGGCACTCGTCGTCGCACTTGCTGCCCTGCCAGCCGCGCGTGCAGCGACACTCCCCGCTGAACGGGTCGCACGACGCGTTGTTCCTGCACTCGCACGCATGCTGGCAGTCCCTTCCCCACCGCCCAGCCGGGCAAGCTGTCACANTTCTGGCCGTAGTGCGTGGACGGGCACTCGTCGTCGCACTTGCTGCCCTGCCAGCCGCGCGTGCAGCGACACTCCCCGCTGAACGGGTCGCACGACGCGTTGTTCCTGCACTCGCACGCATGCTGGCAGTCTCTTCCCCACCGCCCTGCCGGGCAAGCTGTCGGACACGCAACACAACACCTCACAGCAACTCTCTCTGGCCAGGACTGCCACATGTCATGGCGACAAGACAAACTAGCTCGATAACTGCAATTACACAACACTGCTTTCTGCTCACGATTATCGATGGACCCATGTTTTGATATTGTGCTGCCAGAACCTCTTGAATTATGTAACAAATCCATAATGTTCATATAAAGACACCCACAAATTTTGCAAATTCATTTGGCAACAAGCTAAACTCCACAATCCTTTGTGTACTCCAGCCTCAGTCAGCCGTTTATTAGCAGTTGCTTCATGTGAATCCAGGCCAGGTAGCACAAGATTCCATACTTTATTCCTTGCAGGCTCATTATTGGTTGCAATCCATCTGAGGCACGTTTACCAAACTATGGTCCAATAGAAGTAGTAACTCAAATGCACATTTGGTTAAAGTTTAACTTGTCCTCAAATGAATTTGCAAAGTTTTCAGGTTTTTATCCATACACTATAAATGGCCTGAAGGCTTCATATTGATAAACGAATGCCTGTAATATCTATAGCAGGTGAACAATGTGTAGTTCTGAAATGATTTATGGCATTCTAAATCAGGCTTACACATTAAAAAACCAAAGGCTTTATACAAGTTTATTGTTTATTTATCAGCAGAAGGGCTCGTCAAGACATCTGGCTGGCCCCTTTAGATCCGTCCCTGCTATGAAGACACATCATGCAAAGGACGCACTATAACATCTGCCTACCTGCTATGCAAAACGTACTTCAGAGTATCTGAAATATACATGTTTGTTTACATATGAAAATAAATCTTACTTAAGATAGTCTATAATACAACTTTTAACATATCTAGCATATTACACATACAATTTTCAGACCATTGGCAAGAAGTGATTTTTCACTCTGTTTTACATTAAAATATCCTGTGTGAACATAAGTAAAACTTGTAATAGGTGTTTGCGATGAACTAAGGTGTAAACTTCTCAGAAGTGAAATAACAAGATCTGTACGTGAAATCCCATAGTAAACGCTGCAAGGTGAAAAGCTCGTCAAGTGGTTAGTCTAGAGGTGCGATGGGGGCAGTTAATGCACCTGTCTATGTCACCTTCACATCTCCCTTTCTTTTGCGACTCATAAGGGTGTCTTAATGGTAAATAATTTTACTCCATTAAAGAGAGAGTTTAGTGTAAAGTGCTTACTAATGTTGCAAGTGGGACCGCCATAGCCAGTCTCGCACTGGCAGGTGTCTGGGGCGATGCAGGTGCCATGCACGCAGTTCTCGGAGCACACAGCGATGCAGCGCTCTGCAGAGTTACTCTTCGTGTATCCCTTGCAGCAGTCCTCCACCGGCTTTGTCTTCACCAGCGTCTGCAACCACAACCCGACACACCCTTTCAAAGCCACATGCACATCACTTGGCCTACATTTTACTTTGCCCAAAGTCACTTGGCCTGAAATATTTGGCCTAAAGTCGCAGTAAGCCCCTCACTTAAAAGACTAACTTGTTTTAACAACACTGGATAGACACTTCAAAACTGCGTTACAAGTTTTGTATACAAAATTATATACCCAGCCTGTCCCAGTGTTTACAGTAGTTTAAATAAAGCAAAGTAGGTATAAATTTGGCTCAGACTGTACACTGCAATGCTTAGTACCCAATGGTCTTCCTTGCCTGTAAATAACTGATACGTAAAACATGCTACCGCTCTGCGTTATAACTGGTTCATATCATTTTTGCCGAACGCAAAGCCTACAGCACATTGGTTATGAAAATGAAACCAGTACTCTGTCAACTTAAATACGGCATGTGCCAAAAAAATGTCTTATTTGGAACATCTGAAACTATATACTTATTAAGGGGCCATGGTGGCTGAGCGGTTAGACTACTCACCTTCCACCAAGGCGCTGCTCCATTATCACCTCACTTTAACCTCATCGGCTCTCAAGACCTCGGTGTTAAGAGCCGCCCAAATCTCTTCACTCACTCACTATATACACATTAAAGCACGTCTGATGGGGATTTAAAAACTATCACTCTAACTGGACTACAACTCTGCATAGTGTCTGCAATACGTAGGCATATCATTCTATGCCTTGTGAATCTCCCTACTTAGTTATGCTCACAGTACACTGAACAGTCTTCGTCACTTACAATCCACAATTTTCACTGCAGCCAATATTTCCATTAAATCGCTGATAAAGTTTAATTTCACTCAATCTCAAAATTTCATCAAGACCTGCACATTTACCATCAACTAAGTTTACATAATCATGCATTTTATCAACACGTCTTGGACTCAGGAAGAAAACTACAGCATTTCTATGCCTGAAAACACCCAACCAAGACGGTAATTGAAACTGCGACCTTCAGTCGCCACTGGAACAAACTGTTAACCACCTAAAAGATATTACTTACAAAAACGNGGTAATTGAAACTGCGACCTTCAGTCGCCACTGGAACAAACTGTTAACCACCTAAAAGATATTACTTACAAAAACGGTTGGTATTTTCTTGTACTGTACCTACCTGCGTCCTATAAACTGTCTTGAAATTGATCTTGTACTTGGAGCATCTAGGAGGGAAGTTGAAGCACCAGGTGTAAGCCTTTACTTGGTATGGCTTCTGTTCTGAAACCCGCACCGTTATAGTGTACCTGTAACAAAATACGCTTCCATTGATTCTCCTGCTATTGTGCATACATTTCAACATTCTAATTTAACATCTTCCACTGGGAGCTAGTTAAGCAAGGCAGGATGGTTGCTGACAAGCTTTCGCAATTTAAAACCACCAACAGCGAGCAATGCGACAGCGAGCAACAGCGAGCCCTTTGCAGGGCCAAAGCAGAACCAACAGAATTAGAGCTGGTGACCACGTCATCAATATAAACGTCTGACTTCAGCACATTTGCAGCAACAGGAAATCGCTCTTTCTCATCCTCAGCCAGCTGCTTCAAGGTACTAAGTGCCAAGTAGGGAGCGGAGGAGACACCATACGTCATCGTCTTTAAACGATAATCCTCCACCAATTCGCTGTCATCAAAGTGCCAAACAATATGCTGAAGATCCTGATGGCTAGGACATACTGCTATCTGTCTGTACATTTGCTTAATATCAGCTGTAAAGACAATAACATGCAGCCTGACCTTCAACAACACCTCAAAGATGTCACACTGCAAACTAGATCCAGTTAAGAGAACATAATTTAGAAACACACCTGTTGAGCTCTCTGAAGATTCACTGAACACGACACGAAGTTTGGTGGTTGTGCTTTCGGGTTTGATGACACGATGGTGTGGAATGTAATACGTATGCAAGGACGACAATTCTGAAATAGGCACCTTCTCAATATGCCCCTCGGCAAGGCAGTCTCTTATGAAGTCAAAATACATCTGTTTCAATAGCGGAGCCCCCTTGAAGCGCCTTTCCAGACGAAGCAACTGGTTCACCGCTTGCGGCCGAGATGCACCCAGCTCCGGCATCGACGAGCGGAAGGGCANCTTTCCAGACGAAGCAACTGGTTCACCGCTTGCGGCCGAGATGCACCCAGCTCCGGCATCGACGAGCGGAAGGGCAGACATACCACATACCCACCAGTAGCATCACGCCTGTGGGTCTCAACAAACAAGTCCTCACAATGAACCTCTTCGACAGATTTGTGTTTTGCTCGTGGGAACTCTTCAACCTCCGAAAACCGCCTCGTGGCATCCTCTATGGGGCTAAATGTGAACAATGAAATGCAATAGGATGCTAAGACACAGCAGGATGTTCTGATTTTACCTTGCGCATCAAGATCCACCCGAAAATTGACAGAACAAGATCTGCCCGTATAAGTAGATCAACACGCCGAGGAACATCGAAAGCTGGATCAGAAAGCTTAAAATGGGCAACCGAGCGGCGCACCTCACTGGACAACTGAACATGTGGGAGCTTACTCGTTATATGAGGGAGGACAAACACATCGAGAGCAAACTACATGTCAGGAGTTCCACAAGGTGTTACTAAAATGAACACAAATGACTTGGCTACACTGACAGCTGCATTAGACAATCCTTGGATGGGAAGATGCGTCTTCTTATGAGCCAAACCAAGCATTTGGCAGCAGTGTTCAGAAATAAAGCTAGCCTGGATGGCGAAGTCCAGGAGGGCTCTGGCGACATAAGGTGTTCCAGCTGCATCGAGGATGTGTACCTGGACTGTGGACAAGAGCACCACAGAAGATGGTGTTGAAAGCACTGGTGTAACAGCAGACAGAGTGGTTGGCTGCGAGTCTGTAGACTGAGAGGAACCTGCTTCAGCCTGCGATGATGAGTTGCCCTCCTCAGCTTCCATGGAGTCAAAATGTAGCAATGTGTGATGGCGAGCACCGCATTGATGACACGATGAGGACGATGGACAACCTTTGGAGTGGTGTGAAGGCAAGAGAGTTGAAGCTGAGCATCTAAACACTTGCACATTATTGGTAACAACACTACGTCCCACTTTTCTCCTGGGACATCGCGGAGCCTTAAGAGCAGACAAATTCTCAATGATGACACTCAACAGTCGACACAACGAAGTAGGTGTCTTAAAGGAAGCTGAAGGGGCCTGAACGCAAGGGCGGGGGAAACAGGAGATCCCCGAGAAAAAAAGCCAACCAGTGGCATCGACAGGCACTATTCCCACGTGCGAAAATCCGGAGTGACCCGGCCAGCCTCCAGTGGAAGGCGAGCAGGCTAACCGCTCGGCCACCGCGGCCTCTGTCTCTGTGTGCTTGTCTACCCTGTGCTTACTTGCTGTTTGGGGTGTGCGCTGCCGGTCATATGTATCACTCTGGTGCGACGTGTCGACGATGGCGAGTGAACGCGTCAAGTATAGTGTAGTGAGGCAGAGGGTTGGAGGTACGTGCTGTACTTACTTCTCCTGACGAGTGCAGACGTTGGGACCCTCGAGGGCAGAGGCCAAGGAGCAGGTGACCAGGGCCAGCAAGGGGACTATTCTCCACGACTGGTCCAGCATCTTTGGCAGACTCCAACACACCTGCAACAACCACACACGCCAACCTTCAGACCTTCAGCCCTGGCCCTTCTCTGCCTACCACAGAGTCTTGCCACTACACGCAAACCCGCACTGCTTACATACATTGGCANTCAGCCCTGGCCCTTCTCTGCCTACCACAGAGTCTTGCCACTACACGCAAACCCGCACTGCTTACATACATTGGCACATACTATCACACACAACATTACAGATCATTCCCAGCTCAAGTAAGCACTTTATGTTACTAACTTCGAAAAAAAGACACTATTCATATAATTAAAACACCTGAAAATCGGGAAAAGTTTTTGAGACAACATATCTTTTTTAATACACTTTCTGCTCAGGAATTCTTAAACTTTGTGATTTTCAGGATCCCTTTGATACGATGTTCATTTTGCCGGACCCCAAACATTTATTTAATACAAGTTAAGATAGTATTTTCATGTATACAACCTATAGTCTATTCACGGTTACTTCGAACTCTTCTGAAACCCTGTTAAAGTTCTACTTCAAGGATATTCCTCCGCCTCATGTACGAAAAGCCTAACCGAGTCCAGAAGATTACTCCAGAGGGAAAGACACAGAATTCGCGCGCACTCAGTGTAGTGGTACTTTGTGAATGTTAGGGTGATCCCTCATTCCAAAAAAAGAGTCACTTAACCACATTGTAGAGTCATGTTATTTTTGGAGCCAACCAGAGAATGTGGAGTGAAGAGATCTGGGCGGCTCTTAACATAGAGGTCTTGGGAGGCAGTAGTCTGACCACTGTGCCACCGCGACCCCCGTTTACTTATGTGCTTTGGCTTCATTCCACGTCCTCTAACCAAGGAACTAGACAAATGGTATAAGCTATTTGCGATAAAGTGAGCACTTTTTGAAGCCCTCTCATTTGTAATAATAGTGAATAAATATATTTTATTGTAACCTTAGACATTTACTTCCGAGTGCGCTGGAATATAGAAACAGGAGAAGACGCTATAGCGGGGCAAGACGGGGTAACTGTCTATTTGTCTGCATGGTGCTACCACCTCTCGGGAAGCGATAGAATCTCGAAGAGCAGGTCATGCTGGCTTAGCCCACATTATGAAATACAGTTCACTTGTAGCATTACGTAGCATGCGGTGGCCGGTTTGCTGTTTCTCGCTGTTGTGCTCTTATTTTTGTTCATTTCGGAAAGGCCAACAGGTAAGCTACAATGTCAAATATATTAGTTGTTGTATATTATTGATTACAGGAGTTTGTAAGCTATTTATTTTAGTAATCACGGAAGTGATTAATAAAAATGTTAAGTAGTATTATTCAACTAGATTCCGTATACCACTTGGGGCAAGACGGAGACGTCCCCATCTGGCTTTTGATAAGTAGCAGATATTTTAGTCAGATCTACAAACCATGCCTAGTGTTTTGTCGTAGCAAAGTAGGGAATTAGAAAGTAAATTTGAAAGGGTTTGGTGAAAGGGAGGTCAACGTGAGTAGAGTTCCATAATTTCACCAAGAATATTAATGCAATGAAACTTTTGTTTATGATGTATATACAAGCTTTATTATGGTAGTCAAGATTGAATCATTTTTATTAGCTAATTTAAGTGAAAATCTGAGAGCTATCACACAGGGAATCGAACCCGGATCGCCTTGGTGGGAAGCGAGTGCTCTAGCCGCTACACCACTGTGGCCCTCCACAATTGTTACAGTAGCACTAATTTTTCTCGTAAAAATGACCTTCGGCCGAGGGGGACAAATCCTTTTATGTACGTTTTAGACATTTTAATATAAGCCCTAATCTAGTTAATTGTTATTTTCAGACAAAATGGTACGGACGTATAAAAGAAAGACAGAACGACAGAGCTGGGCCGAAGAGTCGATGCGGGAAGCTATTGAAGAAGTTGTGCAAAAGACTATGGGTTATCGTAAGGCAGCTGTTTCTTTTCAACGTTCCACTGACAACACTGGAGAGGAAGGTGACTCTGTCAGCATCTCAAGGTCAGTTTGGGGCCGCTTCAGCCCTTGAAGAGGAAGNCTAATTTTTCTCGTAAAAATGACCTTCGGCCGAGGGGGACAAATCCTTTTATGTACGTTTTAGACATTTTAATATGAGCCCTAATCTAGTTAATTGTTATTTTCAGACAAAATGGTACGGACGTATAAAAGAAAGACAGAATGACAGAGCTGGGCCGAAGAGTCGATGCGGAAAGCTATTGAATAAGTTGTGCAAAAGACTATGGGTTATCGTAAGGCAGCTACTTCTTTTAACGTTCCACAAACAACACTGGAGAGGAAGGTGACTCTGTCAGCATCTCAAGGTCAGTTTGGGGCCGCTTCAGCCCTTGAAGAGGAAGAGGAGCTGGCCTTACCTTAAATAAATGGAAGGCATGTTGTCTGGTCCAAGCACTGTCTTACTCATCAGATCACAATTGCCCTTCGGCATAAATGTACGACATGAACTCCGGAATTTCAACCTACAAGGGCGGAGTTATTTATTTTTATTCTTGGTGACATCTGTGTATGTTTTTAACACGATAAGTGAGGGAAATTTTCTGCGGTTTATATTTGAACAGTAGGTTGTTTCACATATCCTGGAGTACACCACAAACACAGAAAAGTTGACTTGCTCGTTCTGCTATCAAAAGAATCGTCCCACTACCGTAGGAAAGGACATATCGGACAGTGCTGTATTTCCCCGCTTCCAACTGGCCACCACGTTCGCCTCGAGAGCAGTGTTGCCAACCGCAGCGGAGTACAGAGAATAGAGCGGCGATGAGGATGAAGCCATGTATGAAGCAGAGACTGAATGCGAGGGCATAGAAAGCGGGAAATGGCAGAGAAAACCCGCCGACCACAATTCCCACGTGCAAGAATCAAAGAGCGACCCCGCCCGGAGTCGAAAACTGTTCGCCTTGGTGGGAGACGAGTGCTCTACCGACTGCTCCACCGCGTCCCTTGCCAACCGTAGTGGAACTCGTAGCCTGATTTTACGTCGTATATCTTGTAGCAGAACAGGTGTAAACGAATGTCAAAATGTAACCGAAGCTGTTTAATGTACGATGAGCCAAACAGGTATTAAGTTGCACTAACCAAATCTTTGTTTGGGGTAACCAAATAAGAACTACGAAATAATTTGGTTTCAACAACAAAATATTTCTTTGCCCCTAACAGGCAATTTGGTTGCGCGAAACAAACATTGTTTGATTCGACAAAACCTTTTTCTCAGTGTGTCTTTTACATGAGTGAGCCAATCAGAATTAAGTTCCTCCGATGATGGACGTCCGTTATTTGCGGGCAGACAGAGAAGACGTGTAACAATTCAAATGATCCAATCACGAAAGTGGCTCTGAACTGAAGTGCGTTGGAAGACAACTTGCCCTGAAATCTTTTCGCTGAAAACAGGCGCCCCTAGTTATTGGTCTACCTCATCTTTAGTCTATGGGTCACGCAGTACCAACCTGTTACTTTGTACCAGGTACCCACTTGTTACAGGAACTGTAGACGAGTCAACTGCCACGGTTATTTATACTACAAGTTCGGAACAAAACTTCATTTCCTATAGAAGAGTTTGGCATGGGGAAAATTTCCGCCGCTAGGTGCGCAGTGTTCCAAAAGGTAACTTTTAAATAAAATTTTAATCTACGTTAATAATAAAAGAGAATAATTTTACTTAATTACAAAGTTATTTTATATTTGATTTATGATTATTGCAATTTTCCAGTCTAACGTAGAAAACAGAGAAAATCTGGCACCTTGCCGACGCTAGCGCTTACCTAGTGGCAAATATGTTTCCTCTGCCAAACTTTGAACATTGACCTTCCCGACGTGTGGTAGAAGTAGCCTTACTTTGCCGCGAACTGCCAGTGCCTTCCTTTGGTGAGATAATAAGTGACTGCTACCAGCTCGAACTTCGCCATTCGTACAGCAGTTCCGCGAGGCATTCCTCCGGCAACCTGTGAGTCACGAGCGACAGTAAACATCAGCCCCGGCCATTGTGTACGTGCTTGCATCCGAGATGGTCTCCCGAGCCGTGAAACGCCATGGCGATAACAATTAACGATCCCGGTATCTCCAGGGCAGACCGCGCCAGCTTACTGCGACTTACCTTAGTCTACACGCACTTCTTCCTACAGGGCATTCGCAGTAAAGTGAGAACTTTTCACAGCTCTCTTACTTGGAATAATAGTCGATAAATATATTGTATTTGTAGAGCGCGGTGGATACTACACACTGTGTTTATTACTTACATGACAATATTTATTATTTTAAAAAAAGGTGGTTAAAGGATAAAAAAAAATGGCTGAAATAGAAAAGTGACTAGGGCCTCGAAAGTGCTCACTTTACCGTGAACAGACTATAATGCCAACCATACCCGAGGTTATTTCCGACTGCAATTTGTCATTTGTTTTACTTTGTAGGATGCGTCATATTCTATGTTATATGCGGAGTTAGTTAACAGAATTGTTGAAGTTTGATAGCTACAGTTGAGGATTTGTTAAGGCGCCCGTCTACCTGGCGCATGAACTGCGTTGCAGAGTGTTCCAAATACACGTTTTTCAACGAAACTATTAATCGTGCGTCCAACGTACTGATCTACGAAAAGAACACACACTTCAGACGAGAGCTGTTAAGTACTTTCAAAATATCACGTACGTTAGAAACATCAATTCAGAGTACTCCAAAACCGCTAAAAACGGCCTTTCCAAGGCGCTGTAGCTCAAAATGCACGCATCAGATACATACAAAACTACTATAGGGGCCTGCACTGAACCTTCCTAAAGACTTCCCACTAATAAAATAATATGGTCACCGCTGAAAGTCCCATAGGTACACGCAGCACGACGAGAACACTGCACGCCAGTTCAGAGCCTTGCGCTTAGCGGCGATGGCGTACTTGATGCGCGTGGCAGTGTCGCCCTTATCGCTCCCGCGCTTCTCGGCCTAAACGTGGGAAAAAGTTCCAGGTAGACGGGGGCCTTAATGAAACGAATCACTGAATTATTACCATTAGTTTGCTTTCACGGTATCATGATTTTATCTTGTTTATTAATATTATAATTCATGTCTTATTTTCGTAAAACCACGCCATTTTGATTAATTGAGTACTTGGAATTGATTAAATGTTTATGGCTGCTACCTGTTTTTCGTGAAAATATTTCCGTACAGGTTAGACTTCAATATACCAATCGCACGCTTGCAATTTTCCTTCCGTCATTGGCCGCGTGTCTTCGCGAGAAGACTGGGTCAGCCATGATTTAATTATTCCGACACCGAACGCCTGTCATCCGCAGGCAGACATCTACGACGCGTGGTAATTAAAACCAACAAATCACAAGATAATAATAGTAATCATAATAATACGTCTTAATCTGACGCAGTTAAGGCATGTTTGCCTTCTCTTAAACTCAAACATTTTTTATAATATACACGTGCTTATTACAGTAGAGAAGAAAAAAAATAGTAGTGCTTACAAATTAACAAACACTGCAAAAATTCAAAGAAGAAAAGGGGACAGCGGTGGCGCAGTGGCCAGGGCGCTCGCCTCCCACCACGGCGATCCGGGTTCGATCCCCGGCGGGTTCACTCCCGGATTTTCGCATGCGGGAATCGTGCTGGACGCTCCATTCTAGGGCTTCACTTCTGTCATGCCCGCGGATGACAGTCACCTACGGGTCCCAGCTGGAAAGACCGTCACTCGGAGGGTGTCGCCTTGCCCTGGGTGAACTTCCCACACACCATTTATATTTTCGACGTAAGAAAATTGAAAATTATTCATTCGTTCCTGCTAGACACTGATGGAACAGGTAATTAATACTAAATAGGAACCTACTGATATACTAATATTTAAATTTAAGAGGTAATCATTAAGATGGTGCGTCACAGCTGCCGTGTAACGTCTGCGTGCGCGCGTCTGCGTGCGCGCGCACTCACGCCTTACGCAAAGTGTGGAATAATACCAGTTGACGGTAAGTCGCCTATAGTCATCACCTCACGTCTCAGCATCTCTGTGCTCCTCCAGGATGCTGCAAGTATGTGCAGTGCGCTCCTTCTACAGTGATTACTCGGACATTACCCGAGCTCACGATGGAGGACAAAGCGACTAAGTTCCTTGTTAATAACGGAAGGTTGGTCCTATTACGACGGAATGGAGATATGTGCACGGTGATTGTCTTTAAAACCATTTCAAAATAATCGCAAAGCGGCATTTGTAATACAGTTTTTATAGATGTATAAATTAATTTTCTAACAATGTTGGGCACTAGGACCCTTCATTAACACTTGACCTACTTTACTAATCGCTCAGAAATGATCCACGTGCAATAATGCCGATATTATCCTCCCCGAGTCCTGACACGCTGCGTCACTAGTTTTACTGACATGTGATGCGCGCTCTTAAGTTCAAGCAAGTCCATCAAACACTGACGAACTGGCAGGTATCAGCCCACGCCACATCCACGCAGGAATATACAGTTGCATAAATGCACAACAGGCCCTCATGCATACACACGTAACAATATATCCCTGTACATTAAATTATGAAATGGAACACTAGTGAGTTACAACTAAATTGCAAGTACTTACGAAATATCACAATTTATAGATAAAATATAAGTAAAGGTTCAAGTCAACCAAAGATAAGATACTTTTATTTTAACAGGTTTATAAACAGGAGACAACCAGACAGGTCAAAGGTGTGAAGAAGTAGCGGTATAGACGAAGGCTGGACATGAGCGATAAGGCAATTTCAGTTAACGCTGTTTTACTCCTGTCTGCTGTTCTCGTGCGAAACCTCACACCAGTCACTAGAAATATCAGATGAAGACAGCAGAGTGCAAATAACAGCAGAGCAAATTACTGTCTGTGCCGTGATTCAAGGTCACAGGCCGTGTTACTGCTGTAACTTTCTGTTAACTAAATGGCCACGTGACCCCTTGTATACAAAATATATGGCGTATTTTTGTAAGTTGCGTTTTGCGTTTTGTCAACTTCGAAGCTGACAAATTACTAAATACAAATTACCAAATCGCCCCCATATTAGTTAAACGTTTAAATACACATATACGCGAGGTTACTGGAATAGAATAATGTGTATTGCACTCTCAATAATTATTTCTCAAAGCAAGTTGCTGAAATATTCATGAAATAGGCATTTTCTGACACAATTTTTTTTGTCAAATAACAGTTACACGTCATATTTGTTCTATGTTGTTTATTTTTAATTTTGAACGTCCCTCAAACAACTTTCGGCCATAAAACTATTTATTTTAAGACTCCGTGGACTTTTAATTTTCGAATAATGATAACACGAAAATAATACTAGTATGGCGTGCTAGACAGTTGAATGTCGTGGTGTTCCGAACAAACCTTACAGAATTTAAAATACAAATTACGAGAAACGAATTGCAACACGGTGTTAGTGAGCAGAGCCTCGTGAATATACCGCTCACTGGTACCTGCCGAGTCCTGCCGCCATCTTGGTTGTTTCCCAGGGTACGCCACTGCGGCAGGATACGACTGGCTGGAGTAACTAACCCCCACGTGGACTTGTTTCCCCTAGCCCAGGAGTAGAAGCTAGGGAGAGATGGACGGCCTCAAATCCGTATCAAACTCCAACGCCAAGTCTATAGCCTCGTCGGGGCCGCGGTGGCTAAGTGGTTAGTCTGCTCGCCTCCCACCAAGATGAACCGGGTCCAATCCCCAGTCGGGTCACTCCCAGATTTTCGTATGTGGGAATCGTGCCGGACGATGACGCTGGTGGGCGGGTTTTCTCGGGGATCTCCCGTTTCCCCCGCCCCTTCATTCCGCGTTGCACCATCCTCACCTAGTCATCCCCATCGGCTCTCAAGACCTCGCTGTTAAGAGCCGCCCAAATCTCTTCATTCACTCTAATCTCGTTTCCCATTTATTTATTTTTATTTCGACTTACTTTGAACTGGCAAAAATAGATCCCTGCTTAGAAATGATTTGTATACCTTATCCCCATAGCATCATTTCAGATGCGGCAGTCATTTGTTTTCAGAAAAAAAATTTGTTGGACGGTTGTCAACTAGTGTTTTTAACGTGCATGGCGTCTTGTAGGTAGCTTTCCGCCCTCATCTGCAATGTGTATGCTGATGTGACATGTACATCGCCACTGTAGTGTAGTGTAGTGTAGAGAGACAGGCAACGTGCACAAGGGCGCCCCAGAGTGATCTTACCACAGACTTCTGCAGCTCAGGAACAGTTGCAACGCCCCTATCTCCGTAGACTACCAACAACACACAAGGGACACCAGGAAGACACAAATCAAAACTACCACTAGCTACTGATCAAAATAATACTCACGGGGACTTGAGTGGAAATAAATATGGTTTAATTTAAAAATAAATATTTCGGTTGAAACATTATGAATCAAATGAATACCAAGTATCATGTAGCAGCTCTTTTTTTGTTTTCAAAATTTACTATGCTTTGTGTGGCCGAAAATATGCGTGTAGCCCTCTCGTACGCGTCTCTTATTTGCAATTCAAAACACAATTA
The DNA here is from genome assembly GCA_002778355.1 of Clitarchus hookeri. Lineage (NCBI taxonomy): Eukaryota > Metazoa > Arthropoda > Insecta > Phasmatodea > Phasmatidae > Clitarchus > Clitarchus hookeri. The sequence goes on from NQII01000262.1 coordinate 778,232, forward strand.
AGTATCTTCCGTTTCTTTAAATTATTTCAAAATATGTAAATTAAATAATAAATCATTTTCTCGCACCAAACCAGTTGGGAGAACATGAGACCTCAGTTCAGGGCTCCGTAGGTACACAGCTAGAGCAACTTTAACTAACTGACGATCATAGATGGCGTAACGTAAGCCAGATTAATTCCTCGAAATCATTAATCCATCACAAGGTTATCGCGCCTTACGTACGTCACTCGAGTCTTTTCCGTAGTACACGCAATCGCGGTGGCTCAAACTCGCTATTACGTACAATCGGCGTAGGTAGCGCGTGCAGAGTTCCATTATTCCTCGTCAGATGGCGCGCCGCGCGTCTTCGCGCTATCAGCAGTCTGCGTTTCTGCGCGGGACTCTGCCAATTAACCAGCTAAATAAGATGTATCTACAAATTCCTCTATGCAAAGCGGCCAACATAAAAAATAGTTTGTGACTGAAAACAGGAATACTTACAAACGTGATTACATAAAAATACGTTTTCTGAGGTTAAAACAACTTGCAAATTAATAATATGAATTAGAGCTTGAGTAAATGAAATATATCTGCCACGAACAAATAATAAATATTACGTTAGCATGCACATTGCAACAATAAACTGAGGTAACTGCGACAGGAGTAAGAGGCGGTTATTTGAGGCGTTACACTGCGCGGGCCTGTTCACTTCAGTTACGCCTCATTCCAGTGAAAACATCCCTTTTTCTTCTTCGGGAACCTTAATGTATTTACTAATATGTGATTTCTTACTATGATGTGTATAAAACAAAATAACACTAACTTAATGTACACTCACAATACAACGTCAAGACTTGGAAGTGTTTCCCTTAGTCCCCTGCCAACTAACTGGAAACCTGCATGCTAATGTGTATGGTAGCATGTATGCACCTACCTGGCAATTAATATTTTTTTGTTTCAATGGTTGATTATATAAGTACTACTTTGCCGTGAACAGCGTCTAGCAATGAGGTTGCAAAACCCAAGAATGTATAGCACGTTATTTATTTATGAATGGCTTAAAGTCGCAGTTAAGGCATAGCCGCCTTCCTTACACTGGACACATTACACGTTCGCTTGCTAGACACCNCAGTCGGGTCACTCCCAGATTTTCGTATGTGGGAATCGTGCCGGACGATGACGCTGGTGGGCGGGTTTTCTCGGGATCTCCCGTTTCCCCCGCCCCTTCATTCCGCGTTGCACCATCCTCACCTAGTCATCCCCATCGGCTCTCAAGACCTCGCTGTTAAGAGCCGCCCAAATCTCCTCATTCACTCTAATCTCGTTTCCCATTTATTTATTTTTATTTCGACTTATTTTGAACTGGCAAAAATAGACCCCTGCTTAGAAATGATTTGTATACCTTATCCCCATAGCATCATTTCAGATGCGGCAGTCATTTGTTTTCAGAAAAAAATCTGTTGGGCTGTTGGTTGTCAACTAGTGTTTTTAACGTGCATGGCGTCTTGAAGGTAGCATTCCGCCCTCGTCTGCAATGTGTATGCTGATGTGACATGTACATCGCCACTGTAGTGTAGTGTAGAGAGACAGGCGGCGTACACAAGGGCGCCCCAGAGTGATCTTACCACAGACCTCTGCAGCTCAGGAACAGTTGCAACGCCCTTATCTCCGTAGACTACCAACAACACACAAGGGACACCAGGAAGACACAAATCAAAACTACCACTAGCTACTGATCAAAATAATACTCACAGGGACTTAAGTGGAAATAAATATGGTTTAATTTAAAAATAAACATTTCTGTTGGAACATTATGAATCAAATGAATATCTGTGCGAATACCAAGTATCGTGTAGCAGCTTTTTTTTCTTTCTTTTTTTTTTCAAAATGTACTATGCTTTGTGTGGCCGTAACTATGCGTGTAGCCCTCTCGTGCGCATCTCTTATTTGCAATTCAAAACGCAATTAAGTATCTTCAGTTTCTTTAAATTATTTCAAAATATGTAAATTAAATAATAAATAATTTTCTCGCACCAAACCGGTTGGGAGAACATGAGACCTCAGTTCAGGGCTCCGTAGGTACACAGCTAGAGCAACTTTAACTAACTGACGATCCGAGATGGCGTAACGTAAGCCAGATTAATTCCTCGAAATCATTAATCCATCACAAGGTTATCGCGCCTTACGTACGTCACTCGAGTCTTTTCCGTAGCACACGCAATCGCGGTGGTTCAAACTTGCTATTACGTACAATCGGCGTAGGTAGCGCGTGCAGAGTTCAATTATTCCTCGTCAGATGGCGCGCCGCGCGTCTTCGCGCTATCACCAGTCTGCGTTTCTGCGCGGGACTCTGCCAATTAACCGGCTAAATAAAATTTATCTACAAATTCCTCTATGCAAAGCGGCCAACATGAAAATTAGTTTGTGACTGAAAACAGGAATACTTACAAACGTGATTACATAAAAATACGTTTTCTGAGGTTAAAACAACTTGCAAATTAATAATATGAATTAGAGCTGCAGTAAATGAAATATATCTGCCACGAACAAATAATAAATAAAATAAATATTACGTTAGCATGCACATTGCAACAATAAACTGAGGTAACTGCGACAGGAGTAAGATGCGGTTATTTGAGGCGTTACACTGCGCGGGCCTGTTCACTTCAGTTACTCCTTAAGTCCAGTGAAAACATCCCTTCTTCTTCTTCGGGAACCTTAATGTGTTTACTAATATGAGATTTTTTACTATGATGTGTATAAAACAAAACAACACTAACTTAATGTACACTCACAATACAACGTCAAGACTTGGAAGTGTTTCCCTTAGTCCCCTGCCAACTAACTGGAAACCTGCATGCTAATGTGTATGGTAGCATATATGCACCTACCTGGCAATTAATTTTTTTTTTCAATGGTTGATTATATAAGTACTACTTTGCCGTGAACAGCGTCTAGTAATGAGGTTGCAAAACCCAAGAATGTATAGCACGTTATTTATTTATCAATGGCTTAAAGTCGCAGTTAAGGCATAGCCGCCTTCCTTACACTGGACACATTACACGTTCGCTTGCTAGACACCCATACATAGATACTATAGATAACACACATTCAAAACTTACAAATATATAGCTTAATACTTATAACTTATAGCAGGGCTTCCGGTATGAAGGCGGTATGCTGTCGAGGTTTGCAACTATACTCGGTATGCGGATAGGAAAAAAGTTTGGATTGTGTTGGGGGGGGGGAGACTTTCACCAAGTGTTCCAGGGGCGCTATTCTCTAACTTGAGCTCGCTTCAAGACAGTCAACGTGATCGTCTTTATCTCAAAGAGGGCCACAACGATGGTTACTCGTAGGCGTCTTTATGTGGTATTCTGTGAGCCATATCTTTATTGATATCTCTGTGTAAAGATGCACGTTTGGCAACGCAGCCGGCTGTGTTCTCAAATCAACGATCTGATTGTTGAATTATATTTTTTCTGTTATTACAGAATGCATTGTCACAAATTTTGTTATTAGTGAGTATTTAACTATAAAGAAAATTTATTTCCTGCCACATTTCCGAATAATGCTTCTATAATAAATTTACTTCTACGGATACAAGATTACAGGTGGTACTAGTTCACTTTGAGCATCACGAGATAGCAGCACCTACCCGTGAGGCCGAATCCGTCATTTCGTAGTTACGTTAAAGTGAGAGTATCGCTAGCGAATTATAAAATATACTCCTTAAATGTATTACACGCACAGTTCATTTGTGAGGAAATATAACAGAATATAATATTTCTTATGTTTAGGGCATTTTAAAACGTTTTATTTTCTGTAAGACGTATTTGTAGAATAAAACTCAACGTGTCGGCCATTTTTGTTCCACTTTCGTCGATGGACACCTTGTTGACCTGTCTACATAAAGACAGTCACAGGACATTCGAAACGCCATCATGGAGACATATTGAGTTACAGAATACCTTTTCGCCTCGTAAAGATAGTTACGCGATAGATGTCTTTATATGTGGTCGCAGGTACTTACACCACCAGCCACTGATCGCAAGGGAACCTTGCCAAGAGGNCCTACTGATCGCAAGGGAACCTTGCCAAGAGGTAGTTGTTTCAGGTGCTTGTTCGTACAGCGAGCATACAATACGACGCGCGTATTGCCCACTGTACTTACTGTTGGTAACCATCCAGTGTCTGTTTTCTCTGTGCAGCTGCAGCGCGCAAGTTTCGTCATCAGATCGTAATCTTGCATCGCTTATCACGCTCGCCATGTCTCATCCGACTTCAGCTGTGTCTGTGCGTGCCTTCCTTGCGTGGTTTCAGAAGCGACACGCGCCGAGGAAAATGAGATGTTGTTTCGCAGAAGCAGCGTGGTAATTATTATTGTCGAGTGACCTCAGGCGGTTTGCTCTGCTTCTGTACGCATCTTCAGAGACCAGCGACTTCCCGTAAAATAATATGCAGATTATTTTATATAATATGTTATAAGGTTTTAATACCTTTTTACACGCCTAAGAATTCAGTTTGTTGGTTTTTTTCTTCCCTGTGTCAGAAGCGGGGATGGGAGAGATTTGGGCGGCTCTTAACAGCGAGGTCTTGAGGGCCGATGAGGGTTAAGTGAGCGGGAGATCCCCGAGAAAACACACCGACCTGCGGCATCGTCCGGCACGAGTCCCGCACGCGACGATCCAGGGGTGACTCCTCCGGGAGTCGAACCCAGGTCGCCTGAGTCTGCGTGGCACTTAAACTGCGTTACAGAATGTTGGTAATTCACGTTTTTTCTGCGAAACTATTAAACGTGTGTCAAACGTGCTGATTTACGAAAAGAACTCACACTTCAGACGAGGGCTGTCGGGTGCTTTCAAAACGTCACGCACATTAGGAACGCCATTTTTGTATACTTCGAACTGGTTAAAAATTGCTTTTTCAAAGAGTTGTATCTCAAGAATATAGTTGCCCGTCAGATGCATACGACACTACTCAAGGGCGCTACATTTATCCTTCCTTCAGACTTTCCACCACTGGAATTATAGGGTCGCCATAAGTATACGCCATGCGACGAGAACATATCATGTCAGTTGGGAGCCTTGCGCTTAGTGGCGATGGCGCGCTTGATGCGCGTGGCAGTGTCGCCCTTATCGCTCCCGCGCCTCTCGGCCTTATAGCGGAAAGTTTCCAGGTAGGCGGGAACCTTAATGTTAGGTCTACATCTGACGGAAGGAAAAAACCTGTTCATACAAGTAGATATTAAGCAGGGCTTTCAAGAGTGCTTACTTTACCGTGCACAGCCTATCATGCCACATTCATTACACCTCCGCGTTAATAATCTATGCATAGGTGTGCCATGACTTTGTGGTAAGTGGGTGTGGGCCGTCAAGTATTGTGACTATCTGTAAGGCAGGATTTACAACAACCCGTCGTGCCCGTCCGTCAATCACGTGACAAAAAACCAATCAGAAGTGTTCGTTAATTATTTCCGTCCGTTCGTCAAAACATTGGCAAGCTTTAGTTTTCGACGGGCGGAAGGATGGAATAACAGCCTTCTAAACTTTTCTTTTTCGTTATCGGTCCATTCCGAGTTCATTAGAAGACTGTGTAGTATACGCAGTGTTTTGTTTTCATGTGTTTGTTTATGAAGCTGTACAATGCAATGACGTCACATTTTTCCTCACGAGATGATAGCCACGTCGGGGGCCCGGGTTCCTTCTGTGCAAACACCAAACCACCTCCCCCCTCCCCTCCTATTTCTAAACAGTTTTGATTGTATTAGGTTGCCGCAATAAACTGACGACGGACGTACGAAGTCTGGTTGTAAATCTCTCGGCTGGGAACGGACGGACGCGACGGGCTGTTGTAATCCTGCCTGAGTGGCCCGATGGGAAACAAACTGCACGATGTCTCTGACGCGGTTATATGGAACGTGCGCGCGTAGCGGGAACGATACATCGAGGATACGGAACATCAGTTATCGATGAGGACGGGCTGGCGGGCGGCGGCGGCTAGAAACCGCAGACAAGCTGGGGACAGGAAGACGGGGCAACATCACCGGAAGTGGGTCACGTCCTGGAAGAAGAGCTCGTTATCGCAGTTCCAGCTGCACCACCGCGTCACCCGCCCTTCAGCTCCTCGTNAAAGAGGGCCACAACGATGGTTACTCGTAGGCGTCTTTATGTGGTATTCTGTGAGCCATATCTTTATTGATATCTTTGTGTAAAGATGCACGTTTGGAAACGAAGCCGGCTGTGTTCTGCAATCAACGATCTGATTGTTGAATTATATTTTTCCTGTTATTACATAATGCATTGTCACAAATGTTGTTATTAGCGAATATTTAACTATAAAGATAATTTATTTCCTGCCACATTTCCGAATAATGCTTCTATAATAAATTTACTTCTGTGGATACAAGATTACAGGTGGTACTAGTTCACTTTGAGCATCACGAGATAGCAGCACCGACCCGTGAGACAGAATCCGTCACTTCGTAGTTACGTTAAAGCGAGAGTATCGCTAGCGAATAGTAAGTCCAGTGGGCAATACGCGTGTCGTATTGTATGCTCGCTGTACGAACAAGCACCTGAAACAATATTCTAGTAAATAAACTACCTCTTGGCAAGGTTCCCTTGCGATCAGTGGCTGGTGGTGTAAGTACCTGCGACCACATATAAAGACATCTATCGCGTAACTATCTTTACGAGGCGAAAAGGTATTCTGTAACTCAATATGTCTCCATGATGGCGTTTCGAATGTCCCGTGATTGTCTTCATATAGACAGGTCAACAAGGTATCCATCGACGAAAGTGGAACGAAAATGGCCGACATGTTGAGGTTTATTCTACAAATACGTCTTACAGAAAATTAAACGTTTTAAAATCCCCTAAACATAAGAAATATTATATTTGGCTCTGCCTTGTTGCTCAGGGGCAGAGTGGCCGACTTGTAATGGGAGGGTCCGGGGTCCGGGGTTCGCGGCCCGGCTCCTCCTCGGCGAATCTTCAGTTCATTCGTGGACTGTAAATTTGCCGGCAAGTCGGTCTGTGTGAGCTCGTAGTGGTAGAGAGGAATAAATGGTAACCATCCCGTTTCTGTTTTCCCTGTGCAGCTGCATCGCGCAAATTTCGTCATCAGATCGTAATCTTGCATCGCTTGGAAGTGTGGTTTACCCCGACTTCAGCTGTGTCTGTGCGTGCCTTCCTTGCGTGGTTTCAGAAGCGACACGCGCCGAGGAAAATGAGATATTGTTTCGCAGAAGCAGCGTGGTAATTATTATTGTCGAGTGACCTCAGGCGCTTTGCTCTGCTTCTGTACGCATCTTCAGAGACCAGCGACTTCCCGTAAAACAATATGAGTATGTTATAAGGTTTTAACACCTTTTTTTTTACACGCCTAAGAATTCAGTTTGTTGGTTTTTTCTTCCCTGTGCCAAAAGCGGGAGGGGAGTGGGAGAGATTTGGGCGGCTCTTAACAGCGAGGTCTTGAGAGCCGATGAGAGTAAAGCGAGCGGGAGATCCCCGAGAAAACCCGCCGGCCTGCGGCATCGTCCGGCACGATTCCCGCACGCGACGATCCAGGGGCGACTCCTCCGGGAGTCGAACCCAGTTCGCCTGAGTCTGCGTGACACTTAAACTGCGTTACAGAATGTTGGTAATTCACGTTTTGTCTGCGAAACTATTAAACGTGTGTCAAATGTGCTGATTTACGAAAAGAACTCAACTTCAGACGAGGGCTGTCGGGTGCTTTCAAAACGTTACGCACATTAGGAACGCCATTTTTTAATACTCCAAACTGGTTAAAAATGGCTTTTTCAAAGAGTTGTACCTCAAGAATATAGTTGCCCGTCAGATGCATACGACACTACTCAAGGGCGCTACATTTATCCTTCCTTCAGACTTTCCACCACTGAAATTATAGGGTCGCCATAAGTATACGCTATGCGACGAGAACATTGCACGTCAGTTGAGAGCCTTGCGCTTAGCGGCGATGGCGCGCTTGATGCGCGTGGCAGTGTCGCCCTTATCGCTCCCGCGCCTCTCGGCCTTATAGCGGGGAAAAGCTCCAGGTAGGCGGGAACCTTAATGTTAGTTCTACATATGACGGAAGGAAAAAACCTGTTCATACAAGTAGATATTAAGCAGGGCTTTCAAGAGTGCTTACTTTACCGTGCACAGCCTATCATACTACATTCATTACACCTCCGCGTTAATAATCTATGCATAGGTGTGCCATGGCTTTGTGATAAGTGGGTTTGTAGGCCGTCAAGTATTGTGACTATTTGTAAGGCAGGATTTACAACAACCCGTCGTGCCCGTCCGTCAATCACGTGACAAAAAACCAATCAGAAGTGTTAGTTAATTATTTCCGACCGTTCGTCAAAACATTGGCAAGCTTTAGTTTTTTGACGGGCGGAAGGATGGAATAACAGCCTTCTAAACTTTTCTTTTTTGTTATCGGTCCATTCCGAGTTCATTAGAAGACTGTGTAGTATGCGCAGTGTTTTGTTTTCATGCGTTTGTTTATGAAGCTGTACAATGAAATGACGTNTCCTTCTGTGCAAACACCAAACCACCTCCCCCCTCCCCTCCTATTTCTAAACAGTTTTGATTGTATTAGGTTGCCGCAATAAACTGACGACGGACGTGCGAAGTCTGGTTGTGAATCTCTCGGCTGGGAACGGACGGACGCGACGGGCTGCTGTAATCCTGCCTGAGTGGCCCGATGGGAAACTAACTGCACGATGTCTCTGACGCGGTTATATGGAACGTGCGCGCGTAGCGGGAACGATACATCGAGGATACGGAACATCAGTTATCGATGAGGACGGGCTGGCGGGCGGCGGCGGCTAGAAACCGCAGACAAGCTGGGGACAGGAAGACGGGGCAACATCACCGGAAGTGGGTCACGTCCTGGAAGAAGAGCTCGTTATCGCAGTTCCAGCTGCACCACCGCGTCACCCGCCCTTCAGCTCCTCGGCGCAGACCGCAACTACGCCACTTCAACAACTTCCTCACGCACAGCCACAATCGGATACTTCCAACAATCCATTATTTTGTATTCGGATACTTACAAGAATCGAGAACTTTCACTCGCAGCTCGAATTCGAGAACTGACAAGATCCATGGTGATATTCATTCACTTGTACGAATACCTACGTGATCTGGATGCTTTTTTTTTCTGACCGATCCTTGCTTTATTGTTTAAATTAATCCTATTTCAACATTAAAATCACAGATCTACAAAGGAAATCAGAATACATAAACAATACTTAACCAAGTCGAGAAAAATACACCAAAGGAACAACGCAACGCATTCGTGGCAACTCAGTTTAATGTTGACATGCATAAAGAAATATTTTTTACTAGGTATTACCCACACACTTTTTTTCTCCCTGTTTTTATACATATTTATAAAATCAAATAATATAATTTATAGCTTAAATATAAGTAAAA
>NQII01000262.1:787697-810138 GCA_002778355.1 Clitarchus hookeri
GGGGGGGGGGGGATATCAAAATTGCTGCAACGCAGTTAAAGCACCACGTAGCCGATCGCATCACTCGGTAAGCGTTTTTATATCAAAGTCTCGCTTTTTTTTTTTTTCGGGGGAATAACTTTGGACCCTCATTTTACTAGTGTGGGTAAGGATAGGTTGGGAAGCTCAAAGTACATAAATAGTTTGGCGAATAAAATTTTTCGCAGCAAGGTAGCACATGTACCGCATTTTCTCAGTTTCGTCAGATGGGCTATTTGCAATTTTCATACAATTACTATAACTGAGTCGGATGTTCCAACTTGCATTGTGTAAGAACCTAAGTAAAGAATAGACTTTCTTCTTCACACTGCAGGGGCCGCGGTGGTGTGGTGGTCAGACTACTCGCCTCCCACCCAGGCGAACCGGGTTCGACTCCCGGCGGGGTCGCCCCCGGATTTTCGCATGTGGTAATCGTGCCGGACGATGCCGCCGGTCGGGGGATTTCCTCGGTGATATCCCGTGTCCCCGCCCTTGCATTCCGGTGATGCTCCATACCCACCTAACTTCGCCCTCGTCGTCTCTCAGGACCTCGATGTTCAGAGCCGCCCAAATGTCTACATTCAGTGGGAATGTATCCAAATATGTCCACGTGTTGTTTGATATTCGGTGGCATGGTATTCCGCGGTTTCTCAGAATCGCCCGCGGAGATGTTGAGGAACCACGGAATAGCAAAACGGAGCGGGAATCGAGGCCAGGTCCTGCCGAATGCGGGTGAGAAGGTCGACCACTGTGCGACCTGGCAGGGCGGCTTGTCTCAAGACGTCCTTGGTAAGCGGCTCGTCGGAGTGGAACTACCTGTCTTGACACGTCACCTGCTCCGACACTCACTTCCGCCACACCGTCGCGGTACATCGACCAGTCTTCAGTCAACCTTTCTTCAAACTTCCTCGCTTTAAACGCAGTGCTCAAGTCCAACGACATACTCTCAAGGCAGGGCACGACAAATACCGGGGAAATACCCTCGACGGCAGGACCACTCAAAGTGGTCTCCCTACAGTGAGTGAAGAGATTTGGGCGGCTCTTAACAGCGAGGTATTCAGAGCCGATGAGGGTCATTTTAGGCGACCATGAAGCAGNGTGAAGAGATTTGGGCGGCTCTTAACAGCGAGGTATTCAGAGCCGATGAGGGTCATTTTAGGCGACCATGAAGCAGTACCGAAATGAAAGGGCGGGGGAAACGGGAGATCCCCGAGAAAACCCGCCGACCAGCGGCATCGTCCGGCACGATTCCCACGTGCGAAAATCCGGCAGCGACTCCGCCGGGAATCGAACCCGGTCAACTAGGTGGGAGGCGAGCAGTCTAACTACTACACTCTGTTGTCTTCCGTCGACTTTCAGCGGCGACACTGTAATTATATTGGACCTGACTGTAGCAAAGTACAGTGCATGTCTCTATAGTAGTTTCGCGTGTATCCGATCCGTTTATTTTGAGTTACAGCAGTTTGGAAAAGCAGTTTATAGCTCAGTTGGAGGGCGTGGAAATAAAGTTTCCAATTTGCGTGATGTCTCGAAAGGAGGTACCATTTCGTTATGGTCTCGAATGTATTTTCTTTTCGTAGGTGAACGTATTGCAGACACGTTTAATAGTTTCTTCAACGCTGCAACGCATTTCAAGCGCAGGAGCAGCGGAATGAAGAAGCGGCAGGAGACAATGAGAGAACACCGAGAAAACCCCCTGACCGCACCATACTCCCTATAGTCCATTCAAGGTTACTTCACATTATTCTGAAGCCCTGCTAAAGTTCTACTTTTGGTTATCAATTACGTATCCTTCCGCTACATGTAAACATAAACACTGGCATGTGACTTCTACGTTTTAACTGTCAAATGCATTGTTTACTGTTTGCAAATGTTCAAAGAATTCTGTCATATTTCGAAAACCATTTCGTACGAATATTCAAAATTTATGCCTACAACCATATTTAGGTGAGCTTAGTAACTTTTTAACAATGTCTGTATTGACGATAGTTCTTACGGTTATTATTTTACATTGTTAACATATTTGTTATACACGACATAGCACATAACACATAATACACGTTAATATTTTGCCGCGACTGTGTTTAATCTTGGTATTACTGCGAGGGAAAGAACTGTAGTATTTAACGTCTTGTTATTGACGTGTTCTTGGGTTATTTCGTTAAAATGACGGCCTTAGTTGGAATAAATGTTAAAACGAAGGAAGAACCAGTCCAACGAAAATGACAGTAAATTCAGACACGTAACTCGTGTCGCTTATTTTTTGTACATAGCAGCAGCAAACACAAAATATAGCGGTGAACATGCACACAAATACGGCTACCGCAACTTTTATTNTTTTTGTACATAGCAGCAGCAAACACAAAATATAGCGGTGAACATGCACACAAATACGGCTACCGCAACTTTTATTCCGCTCATATTTCTTTCCATGGATACTTACTTTTTACTAGATTAATTTAATTATTTACGTTACAGTATATTTATTACTGCCATGGAAACACAGATTTATCACAACGTCGTAATTTGCCTAGGTAGGTTAAAAAAAAAAACNGTATATTTATTACTGCCATGGAAACACAGATTTATCACAACGTCGTAATTTGCCTAGGTAGGTTAAAAAAAAAAACAACGTGCACAAACTTGATGCGGTAATTTGAAGTATTTTTCGGAGCAAGAAAAATAAACGCTTCGTTTAGCAAATAGCAACAGCAATACGCCATGTCATCATGTCATCAGTGGTGAGTGGTGAAGACGGTTGAGGCCTAATGTAACCCTCCCGCCATCACATCTAGATATATTATAATAAGTTTTCAAACATTAAAATCTCTTTTCAATTGTAAATTACAAATTCAAGAATCATTATTTTTGCTGTAAAAAGTATGAAATATGCTAAAATTGAAACCATATATAATTTTCCTGCTTCTACTAGCGGTGCGAAACTTGATAGAGCGATAGCCGACAGTTGCTTCCTTGGTCGAGAAAAAAAACCACCATGTCACAGTATTTTACGCTGATGTTTATAACTGTAACAGTAAAATATCTTTATATCAGGGCTACTTAAAAATTTAAATATTTCAATAGGCAACGTTTAATTTACAAATAGCACAACAAAAGACTTGGTTAAAACAAAATTTTAACTGTGAACTATTTCTTACTAACCGTTGCCAAAATATCGCTGATTTCGCTGTTTTTAATTCGTACTGAATACGAAGTAAATATTACGAGTTATAGAAGATGCTAAGTCAAAGTTTAATTTATTCTAAAGTATGATACTTTTAAAATTAATCAGTGTTATATACTTGTGGTATACAAGTTATTTAAAAAACAAGTTAACATATTATTCCTAGGGTGATTTATCAAAGGTTTGTTTTAAAACATCCGAAGAAGCCATGATTGGACTACACGTGAATCGCCGCTAGTTAAGTTCCCGCCCACCGTAGCCCCACACATTAATCAATCTCGAACATTAAATTCTCGAGCGAGTACTAGAATTAAGGCCTCGCTACTAACAGCTTGTCGACGCCTCTGAGAACCACTAAACACTGATTCATGACATTCCCAGAGAGTGTCGACTAATTTTCCCAGTCGGCCCGTTGACGTGTAACTGAACGTTTGAACCGCGGGAACTATGTGTTCGGACAAATCGAATCAAAATTCCATACTCTACGTTAGGCATGCACGCCTCGCCCACCAACCAAATCCACTTTCCGTTCCCCNCCCCCCCCCGGCCTAGTTGCATGATACGAACCCCTTTGCCGTTCGCAACCCGAGAAAAACTTCAAACAACTGTCATGATATGGAAGAATTTTATAAAATAATCATGTTTTAAAAGAGGATTTCACTTTTTTTTTACTTCGCGTTTTTAGCTTTTAATTTGCATTTTAATTAGTTAATAACCAAATTTATAATTTTGCCATTAATGTTTTACGCAACTTAGTCTGCAAATAATTGGTTTTCACTCTCACAATAAAAATTAGTAAAGCTGAAGTACAAAAATATCAATTCCAAAATATGGGATTACAAAATATATTTAAAAGTTTACTAAAATCCCATAACTTTTGGTTTCCTTCCTAATAAAGTTCCTGGCCTGTCTCCCCGAGCAGGGAAAGATACAAGCCTTATATACAAATACTCGTCGCCTTCTGGAACATTTCCCGATGCTGCCGGAGTGGAAACGCGCCCTGATTATGTAATGGCTCACGTCATAAAGAAGCGCAGGGTGGGGAGGGTAAGCAGGCGAGAGCGAGGCTTCGAAGCAGCACACTAGCGCCACGCGCCATTTGCCTTCCAGCAGTCATGCTGGCAACAGCAGCGAGGTGGTTAGTAGAGCGGGTCCCGTCGCAATAAAGGTGAAGCCATGTCCACGGCCCTCGTGTAGAAGCAATAACCCAAGGCGAGGTGAACTTAGGCGTAGTTTTGATGTACGTAGGCCATCACAAAGTCCAGCTTTGCTTCTGAGAAACCGGAGTCATCATCGTTGGGCTACACACCGGACAATGTGAGAGTGAGCCGTTCGCAGTTAGACACATGTCAAATAGAAAATGTGAAGATATTTTTGAATAGCGAAAGCTATCCGCATGTTGACATGAACATGAACTTTGAAAATGGGTAGTACCTGCTGGCATATCAGATGTACTTACAATCCCAAAATGCATATTATGGACGCCCCCGATCCACGATATTGAGCCCTGATACTATCAAGAGTTTGGTCCCGCTCATGGTGTTAGATGTGAGTAAACAGGACGAGCGAGCGTGTTAGCTCCAATGTAATCGACTGCAGGATCGACTTCACTACACATGCAAATATCCTTGCCAACACGTGCGCATTCAGCCTGATACTTCACGACCGGCTTGTATCGTACAACTGCCGAGATAAGACCGTCAAAATACTGACGCGAGCGCAGCTGAGAATATATAAATATAAGTGTTTTGTCATCTTCGAGCATCGTCAGCTTCAAGATGTACTGTAACCTGCAGGGTTTCCAGAGCTAAAATGGCTTCGTGCTCAAGGAGATCGCAGTGTCCTTGGACGATGATGGTAAAACACGAACTCGCGGCTTCCGCCCTCCGTACCCCTGGAAGCTGTTGGACGAGAAGAGCAAGAAAACAAACGCCTGGCTGAGCAAGTACTTCCACGGACTGGAATGGGACGAAGGCAAGATTCCATGTCATCAGATGGGAAATTTGCTACGCGACTTGCTGATGCAGTACCCGAAGGCCCCGATCTATGTAGCTGGACATGAGAAGAAAAAATGGCTTAGCGACTTGTGTAAATTTGAAGTGGAGAATATCGAGCTCTTAAAAATGTACGGCGATTCGCATTGTTGTCTCTGCGACAGTCAGAACCTGATTCGGCCTGCGCACTGAAGAACGCGCAGCAGCTGCGTAAACGGCGCTGCTCTTCCTTGGACGAGGAATCGGGCGCCTAAGAGTACACACGAAATCGTCCAAATCGACCCGCAGGATTAATATTAAAAAATATTATTGATCGTTTTGCTAATTATGTATATTTTATTATGTGTACAATAAATTTTGTGTAAAAAAAATATATTGCATTTTATTTATTTTAAAAACCCCTCCACTTTATATAAAAATTATTTTTTAATAAAAATACTTGCATTTAAGAATAAAACAAAAAAAAAATTGACAGTTTGCATACTTTGCAGGAATGGTCCATGTCACCATTCGGTACAGGTCGATAGCGGGCGGCATAATAGAGAAATTAACGCCACTTATGTGTTTAAAATATAATCCAATATGGATGGCACCGACAGCACAACCTATACTTTAAAACATAAACAAATATGGCTGCCGCCTGGTGGCTAAATCGATTATTAGTACACTAGAACCTTCCTAGGTGATGAAAACATATGAAATCCAAGAAGGCGTCGTCCAGCAATGTATAAACAAATTGCAGACGAGAAAACCAAGATGGCATCCTCCAGCAATGAATAAACATATGACAAACGAAAAATACAAGATGGCATCCTCCAGCAATGTATAAACAAATGACAAACGAAAAAAAAAACAACATGGCCGCATACGACAGAATGAGTATTGATTAGGGGTAGTGAGGGTAAAGAGGGCCTCCGGAAATAATAGTTTTTTAAATACATTTTTTAATAATTTTAAATAAATTTTTTTTAGAAATTTTTGAGATTTTTTAGGTCAAAGGTCACCGGGGTCAACGGTTAAGGTCACCTGGGTCCAATATGGCCTGTGGTCGCCGACCGACCGGAAATGACAGAGCATGAACAGCTCCGAGCTCCTCAGCCCCCCAACCTTTACCAAAACTTCCCTCTTCTCTACTACTGGCGTAGTAGAACTTTTAATATCGTCCTCTGCGTAATTCCTTTAAAAAAAATTTCGCTAAGAAAAAATACCGAAATACATACCGCGATTCCAGACTAAAAATGTATGTCTTGCTGTTTACAAAGCACTTCTAAAAGTTTAAGTATAGCAATTTATGATAACCTTGTACCTGCTGCCTAATTTAATTTCAAATTGGGGCTCGCAGATTCTCTGCACATAAATGTGTTTTTAATAAATAAAATTATTAATATTATATTATTCCCTAGTAAAAACTTTTTAAACAACGTCTCAAGGTCCCGTCCGACAGTAAGGGGGCATTGCTACGGCGATGAGAAACTGCACAAACAATCTTCGCGCGTGTTCTGTTTCCTCAGAATTTTAAGAAGTGGCTATTTATAGTTTAAAACACTGTCTTACAGAAGATTAAATATCGTCGCAGAGAGGGCTAATTACGATTTATGCTGACTTTGACATATTTCAACGACTACATTAATGTTTAAATAGCCAAATTTATGAACTGGCAACAAAACATCGACTTACATTTCTGTCCCAAAAAAAATATACATTAAAATATTTCATATGTTTTTTTTTAATTAGAGTAGACACAACTGCTTACAATGAAACCCTTATAAGAAAGAAATCATCGAGGGAGGCAGCTTATAAAGGATTCATTTTAAGTGAAAACGTATGACGCAAAGTTATCTACAACTGGTACAAAGTTATCCCAAATGACTGCACTCGTTAAAGACACGTAGAGAGGGACGTAATATAAAACCAGCACTCACCGTCAGCAGATAAGAGTACTAACGACAAGACACGACACAACGGACGCACGCACGCGCACTGACAGTGCGAGAGGAGAGCGACAGCATTAGCATTACCACGACACGCTGGTTGTCCGCACCGCCACCAGGCAGCGCTAGTGCAGCACCGCCGCTACTGCGCCACTCGCGTCTCCCCCCTCCGCCCGCTTCAGCTACAGTCCCAACAGTGTCGCCAATTTAGCTACATGTAACTCGCTACGAAACATTATTTTACACGTTAGCCGTATTTTTAACTATAGGCGGTTCACGATAAACTGAGCAGTTCAAACCCCTGCTTTAGATCTACTTGTATGCACATTGTGTACTATTCCGCCTTATGTAAAATTAACGTTGCCATGGGCCTCATCACTTTGTTCATGCGTCGCTCAAGTGAAACTGTAAAAAATATTAGAAAAATATATGTTAATAGTTTACTAATTCTTACACTTACATGCATTAAAAAAATACATAAAGCAAAAGGAATAATTTCGAGTATTCGCGGATGTTTACCGAAACACTTTTAGTTTAACGTTAAAACAAGAGACTACTTCCCCTCCGTCGTTACCAACTTTACTCTACGCATGCCAGTAAGTGTGCCAGTTAAAATATATGCAAGATACGGGCAGTGACATTTTTCAAATGTTTATTTTAAAAAGTGCTCACATTACCGTGCACAGCCTACATAAAATTATTACTGAAGCAATTGTCAGTTTTTTTTTTACATGTAGTATTGTTTTTGCTGTTCGGCTACCCTCTTGCCGAAGGGTCACGTAAAGGCCCTGTCACGTCGAATTATCGCCTTCAAATATATTTGACAGTAAAGTTTGAAGGCAAAATACGACCATCAAATTTTTACATTCAACATATTGGACCAAACAATCTTGAATGCAATTAAAAATGTGTAACTGTAAGAAATTTTTACTGGAAGGATACGTCTGAATTTTAATTTAAAATTTAATTCAAAATGAGATGCGGTAGAGCGATCTCGCTGGCTGCGCACAACCAATCTCCGTGTCCCAACATCGAATTGCTTTTCTGCCAACACGTCTAGTGAAAAAGGCGTGGATTGGATTTGAGGTTAGAATACTGTTTCGTAAACAAATGCTTTGAGACATTTTGACACTTCCTCTAACCAATGTATATTAAGTTTGATTAAATTAAAATTGGCTTGTCATTTAAAAATTGAGGCATAAACAAACANCAAATGCTTTGAGACATTTTGACACTTCCTCTAACCAATGTATATTAAGTTTGATTAAATTAAAATTGGCTTGTCATTTAAAAATTGAGGCATAAACAAACACGTCAATCGCTGTTGACCATGTGACTTTGACAGTTGTGTTTTCTTTGGGGTAGGTCAGTTCATGCGTAGAAGACGAATAAGCGGCCTAACCTCGTATTTGGTCTTTGGTTCCTACACGACACGCACGCGATGGTCATGAACCGNTACTGTTTCGTAAACAAATGCTTTGAGACATTTTGACACTTCCTCTAACCAATGTATATTAAGTTTGATTAAATTCAAATTGGCTTGTCATTTAAAAATTGAGGCATAAACAAACATGTTAATCACTGTTGAACATGTGACTTTGACAGTTGTGTTTTCTTTGGAGTAGGTCAACGTTGGGTACGTGCACAGAAGACGAATAAGCGGCCTAACCTCGTATTTGGTCTTTGGTTCCTACACGACACGCACGCGATGGTCATGAACCGNAGAAGACGAATAAGCGGCCTAACCTCGTATTTGGTCTTTGGTTCCTACACGACACGCACGCGATGGTCATGAACCGTTTCGGAAAAAAACCTGCATTCATTCCGATACGTAGACGTTTGTGATCGCAAGCCGACCTCGAGTCGTCAGTCGTGTGCAGTTCACTTACTTGGACCGGCAAGCCTTGCCCGCTGCCATGCCGGCTCTCGATCACGGCATCGCGCCGGAAGTGGATCGTGAATCACCGTGACCCGACTTCGTAGCACGAGTGTGACGTCGTAGTTACTACGGCCACCTAAGTCGCAACGCCGCTCAGCTGCTCCATTCACGGCTTACTCCGCGCCCTACTGCTTCTGTAATAACCCGCCCGGTCCCAAGTTGAAAATGAAACAAAAGAGATAAATTTACGTTTTACTGTGAAAATTATATTNTGTAATAACCCGCCCGGTCCCAAGTTGAAAATGAAACAAAAGAGATAAATTTACGTTTTACTGTGAAAATTATATGAAATACTTTGTCATTTTTACGGGTCAATTTATAATAATAAATTGTCTTTATTTGGCGTAGTTAAGGCACATCCGCCNAAATACTTTGTCATTTTTACGGGTCAATTTATAATAATAAATTGTCTTTATTTGGCGTAGTTAAGGCACATCCGCCTTCTCTTACACTGAATCACTTTCATAATTTAGACTTACTTATTACAATTCAGGAAACATTAATAGTGTTTACAAAACAGTAGTCACTACAGAAAAATTAGTAGTCCTTGCCAGACATTGATGAACAAGATGATCAATCCAAAACAGCAACATGCATATTTAAGTACTGAAAAAAAAAATATTTTTGAGATTATTATATTTAGACAATTCCAGCAAACGCTGATGAACTGACAGGTATTAAGCCGAACATTCACTGCAAACATGCAAGAATATAAATTTGCGTAAGCGCCAGACTGCACGGCTAACCCACACGTATGAGTGCATATCTAATCTGTTTACATCTTAATAAAACATAACATATATTAATTAATAAGTTACTTTTACTTTGCATCTTATAGCACGGTTATGATGTGTGAGTAGTAGCGTTGGTAATTTGCAAGGGAAGGCATGTCCTTGTAGGTTTTCTAAGTCGTTCTTGTTAGCGGCTACTGCAGCAGTCACTGGACACCCCTGTCCCCCGCACACATGGCTGAGGGGCGCACCGCATACCCGCGGTGCGGTCTGTCGCCCAGCCTCCCGACTACATCCACCGAGTCACAAAAAACACCTCCAGCGTTCGCTTGTTTCCTCTCCGCCAGCTAGCGCCCTTCCCTTCCAACACATCAAAGTCTTGAGAGCCGATTAGGTTGGAACGGCACCGGAATGCAAGGGCGGGGTAAACTGCAGATCCCCGAGAAAACCCACCGTCCGGCACGATCCCCACCTGCGAAAATTCGGGATCGACCCCGCCGGGAATCCAACCCGATTCACCTATGTAGGTGGGAAACTATGAGTCTAACCACTACACCACCGCGGCTCCACCTACCATGCCCGACACAATCCAGAGATCATGGCCTGCCGCCTCAGAACACGCAATCGTTCTACGTCTACTGTAGTCCACTCATGGTTGCTTACAACTTCTGTGCAGCCCTGCTAAACTTATACGTTCAGGATATCCCTCCGCTTCATGCAAACAAAGCTTAACCGAGTCTAGGAAATTACAGCAAAGGGTGGAAGGCACCGCATTCGTGCGCACTCAAGTCTAATAATACTTTGTACAAGAACTATTCTTACTGGGAATTACCACCACACCCTATTTTCTACCTGTTTTTGTTCACATTAATTATAAACGAAATAATATAATTTGTAGGTAGAATATAAGTGTAAGTTCAGTTTTATAAAAAAATAAGATATNATAATAATACTTTGTACAAGAACTATTCTTACTGGGAATTACCACCACACCCTATTTTCTACTTGTTTTTGTTCGCATTAATTATAAACGAAATAATATAATTTGTAGGTAGAATATAAGTGTAAGTTCAGTTTTATAAACAAATAAGATATCGTTATATTAACAGCAGTGTAAAAAACGCTTGTAATTACACGACATGTTTAGGAAAGAACCAGAAATGTCGTACGCGGAGTGATTTTTCAAAGGTTTGATTCAAAAAGTATNATCGTTATATTAACAGCAGTGTAAAAGAACGCTTGTATTACACGACATGTTTAGGAAAGAACCAGAAATGTCGTACGCGGAGTGATTTTTCAAAGGTTTGATTCAAAAAGTATGAAGAAACTGTAAATAGACCACATTTTCACTGCACAAATGAGAAACTTTATAAAGGCGGCTGCCGCACTAAACGAAAATATACAAGACTTCATACTGGACTGTTGAAACCGACTCCTCTGTCGCTATGTTATAATGCAAAACTAAAAATAGTATTTCGGGGGGGGGGGGTATGCTAACTTTGTTAATATGCTAAGCTTTTTGAAGCATCGGGAACGTTTCTTTCTCGCTTATAAGAGCAGCATTGTAAAAGTTAGGCCACTGTCACTACTGAAATGTGTAGCTAGCTGCCTTAGGTGTTGGTTGGTTTCAACATCCTTGAAGGCTGAGGTTACAATGCAGTGTGTGATACAGTCGGCGCAGTAATGGTGGTTTGAATGTCGCGAGTGTTATCAGTGGATGTAGTATTACTCAGCGTTGACCGCTGTTGTAACGGCTTATGAGCAGGACGAGGTACTGAGGTGGGTCGCCGTGGATTAGTCAGCCCCGTCGCCCCGCGTGTAGCAGTTACCGCTGCAGATCGACACGCCGCTGAATCACGCTGATCAACGCACATTCCTCGACGTCCGGCAGTTACAGTCGGCAGACTTCGCGCCCAGTACGGTTCCTTCTGCTGCACCGGACGTTGCAATGCTTTTAATAACTATTTAACGTGTTCCACGAACACTCGCAGGGGCCGCGGTGGCTGGGCGGTTAGACTGCTCGCCTTCCAACAAGGCGAACCGGGTGCAATCCCCGGCCCGGTCACTCCCGGATTTTCTCATGTGGGAATCGTGCCGGACGATGCTGCTGGTTGGCGGGTTTTATCGGGGATCTCCCTTTCCCCCTCGCCCTTGCATTCCGGCGCTGCTCTATACTCGCCTCAACAGCCTTCATCGGCTCTGAAGACCTCGCTGTTAAGAGCCGCCCAAATCTCTTCACTCACTCGAAAGCAGAAATCTTGCTGTCGTTCGTTGCGCGGTTACGCATATCTCAGTAAATAAATATCACGGGAATACGACTTTCCGTCAGAAAAGGTGAAAATACATTTCTAAGCTGCTGTGGTTTTGTTTTTAACCAATAGTATTAAATCGTGTAAAAGAAAAACAAAGAGGCCTTTAGCACAGGGGACAGGAGAAAAGTACAACTATATGGATGTAGTTTAATGTGTGGGCTTTCATCGCGTGTAATANCATCGCGTAAAAGAAAAACACAGAGGCTTTTAGCACAGGGGACAGGAGAAAAGTACAACTATATGGATGTAGTTTAATGTGTGGGCTTTCATCGCGTGTAATAAAGTGCCACTATTACAGACGTAATTAACATAGTGCAGCGATAGGCGTGCGAGATATAGAGTCGCTCGTATCGATCAATTGCTTCTGTACCTTGAACACGTAAAAACGCACCTTCAAGTGCGAAAAAAGATTTTCTCAATTTTCAGAGAGCATTATGTGGTATGGTATCACATCAAATAGTATAACTGTAGAAAAACATAGAAAATTAATTTTCAAAAATTAATTATAGAATTTATGGGAATTTATAATGTATATGTTTTACAATCGCAATTTAAAAAAGTTACATAGTTGGCTTATTTGTCTATGGTTTAAATTAATTGTTATTGNAATACGACTTTCCGTCAGAAAAGGTGAAAATACATTTCTAAGCTGCTGTGGTTTTGTTTTTAACCAATAGTATTAAATCGTGTAAAAGAAAAACAAAGAGGCCTTTAGCACAGGGGACAGGAGAAAAGTACAACTATATGGATGTAGTTTAATGTGTGGGCTTTCATCGCGTGTAATAAAGTGCCACTATTACAGACGTAATTAGCATAGTGCAGCGATAGGCGTGCGAGATAGAGTCGCTCGTATCGATCAATTGCTTCTGTACCTTGAACACCTAAAAAAGCACCTTCAAGTGCGAAAAAAGATTTTCTCAATTTTCAGAGAGCATTATGTGGTATGGTATCACATCAAATAGTATAACTGTAGAAAAACATAGAAAATTAATTTTCAAAAATTAATTATAGAATTTATGGGAATTTATAATATATATGTTTTACAATCGCAATTTAAAAAAGTTACATAGTTGGCTTATTTGTCTATGGTTTAAATTAATTGTTATTGTCATTAGAATATGATGAAATTCACGGACATTCTTTAAGTGGTTCGATCATAATTTTATTTTTAAGTTTTACAATAATATTTAAATTAAAAATAGCCAGAAGTTTTATCCCAATCGCAGGCGGGCGAAACCACATCGGAGCAAGTTTCTGTCTAGTTGCGATGAAATCAAGTTACTTGCCCAGATTTTTTTTTCGTTGTAACAGTAAGTGTGTTGTTGAAAAACGAAATGTAAGCAAACAGCGACGTCAACATGACTTTGCGAGTTGTGTAAACAATTGCGNAAGTGTGTTGTTGAAAAACGAAATGTAAGCAAACAGCGACGTCAACATGACTTTGCGAGTTGTGTAAACAATTGCGGGCGCCGACGTCGTGAGCACAGGCAGAGGACGCGGTTCTAGTCGACGCCTGTTCCACGCTGCTCGGGCGAGTTGAGAAAATGGGCACAGAGCATGCCAACGGAAGGAGAGGACGAATCACGAAGAATGTCAGTAACTCACGAACAATAATAACAACTATGTTACGAAATACTTGCATAAAAGTTATAACAAAAACACTCGCTTCACTGTTATTATTTTTACTAAGTTTATGCNTATGTTACGAAATACTTGCATAAAAGTTATAACAAAAACACTCGCTTCACTGTTATTATTTTTACTAAGTTTATGGTTCATAACAGTACTACCAAGTCATGCGGCTACGTTTATTGAAACAAAAATGATAAAGCTGGACTCACAAACATCCGTCGCATCCGTCAATCCTTCTGTATAGCGNCTACGTTTATTGAAACAAAAATGATAAAGCTGGACTCACAAACATCCATCGCACCCGTCAATCCTTCTGTATAGCGGAATTTCAGTGTGACAACTTAACATCGTGATCTTTCTTTAGCTGGAGGTATATTTTGGTTGGAAATACATTTTCAAGAAAGAAATATTTTGGAGGAATAATTTTGTTTCAACGTAATAAGAATTTTTACTAAAAAAATTTTATATTTAAATTTTTNAGAAATATTTTGGAGGAATAATTTTGTTTCAACGTAATAAGAATTTTTACTAAAAAAATTTTATATTTAAATTTTCTGAATTTACTACTAAAGATAAATAAACGCAGATCCGCCGCCTTGCATTTTATTTCAAATTGCGTGTTCACGCCTAANTGAATTTACTACTAAAGATAAATAAACGCAGATCCGCCGCCTTGCATTTTATTTCAAATTGGGTGTTCACGCCTAAGGAATGTCGTCAGAAGGCGGTGGCTCGTCTGTTCGTCGAAAGTTGCAGTTCGGTAAATATTTGACGGATGGACGGATAGAAAGAAAGTTTCCCTGCGATTGGTTGTAGGTCACTCGACCGCCGGACGGACAGACAGGCGCGAAGGATGGTTTGCGAGGCCAGCTTTAACAAGACGCCACAGAATCATGCCCTCGTTTGCTTGTAACCCGTATTAGTTAACGAAAACAAAAACCCTCGGAAGGAATACTTGGTTCGTGTTGGCTATGCGTATTCACGGACGTGACGAGTTGGAGGTTGCCCAGCTGTCTCGCGCGTATCCGCACGTCATCTGCGCACGCCGAGTACCACTGTCGACTTAAGGCCGTAGTCTACCTCGAACTTTTTGCCACGTTTAGGCCGAGAAGCGCGGGAGCGATAAGGGCGACACTGCCACGCGCATCAACTGGCGTGCAGTGTTCTCGTCGTGCTGCTTGTACCTATGGGACTTTCAGCGGTGACCATGCNCGTCGTGCTGCGTGTACCTATGGGACTTTCAGCGGTGACCATATTATTTTATTAGTGGCAAGTCTTTAGGAAGGTTCAATGCATGCCNTGGAAAGGCCGTTTTTTTTAGCGGTTTTGGAGTACTCTGAATTGATGTTTCTAACGTACGTGATATTTTGAAAGTACTTAACAGCTCTCGTCTGAAGTGTGCGTTCTTTTCGTAGATCAGCACGTTGGACGCACGCTTAATAGTTTCGTTGAAAAACGTGTATTTGGAACACTCTGCAACGCAGTTCAAGCGCCAGGTAGACGGGCGCCTTAACACGGGGAGCCAAGACGTGGTGGCGACACGCGGTGTTGCTACGGCGCGGGACTCGAACCCGCGACACCTTGTACACGCGGCGACACGCCGAGGGAATGCCGCAACAAGCTATGCGAGCGCTTCCTGGAGGCGACAGGAAACGTACCCCGGAGGTAATGCTTGGGTTCACGGAGGAGGGTTATCATGTGCGTGCAACGGCACGGCCCCGCCTTCACAGGAGAATGTCACAACCGCATTGTAATACAGCGGACACACAACACAACACATCAGAATATAACAGGACAGAAGGATACGTCACCTGTCCTCGGCCAGTACCGGTCGCAGTTATGACATTTAACATTTTATAACGAGAATTTGTTGGAAAGTAAAATTTGTCGACGCATATAATGGTTTTGAGGTTATGATATTTAAAATTAGAAAAGACTAGAATTAAAATTGTTTTTGTGTTATAAAAGAAAAACTATTTATGTTAATTTATAAAATTAAGTTGTCCATTTTTTTTGTCGGTACCTCCGCCACCTTCCCTTGGACACCTCGTCCTACCCTAAGCGGAGACGGCCTGATGTCTTATTCGAGGTGTCCGTGTTGTGTTGTGTTGGTGGTGTTATTTTGTTGTATTCTGCTGAAGTGACGATGATGATGATGTGGTATTGTGTTACTGTTATTGAGTTTACGTTTTATTGTTTGTTTGGTATTATTACAAGTTAATATAGGTTTATTATTATTTTGTATTTTTGAGATACTTAAATGTTAGTTTTAAGGTGCCGCAGGGAATTTTATTTTTTAAATTAATTTTGGTTTATACATTTTGATTTTAATAATTTCTTTTGTAATTTGTTATTAATCTATCAATTGTTTATGGCAAATTATTACGTTACATTTAACAGTTATAAAAAATAGTAAAACACTAGAAGAAGAAAACCACTTCCAAGTGAACATGTACTTGAATTAGGGATCGGGAAGATGCGTTAATAACTGAGATAGGATGCGACTACGTGGGCCAAAGTTCTTCAAATAATTATAAAGATTACTAAAACTTTCCAAAAATTCCTACCAGGAGAACTAGTTCTATGTGTGTGCGAGATTTGTATTTTTATTTAGTCGCATGGTCGGCAATAGACACAGTCCACACAAACCATCATAACAACATAACATTTCACATTGAGAGAAAAATTATGATAATAGTTTGAGTATTATATAAAACACAAAACAAGGCATTACATTAACGGACACACTCAGCCGCCCCCCCCCCCTCCTTGGCAGCCCAGTCACTGCAACTGTCTTCCGCCATGCTATACACAGACTACTTAAGAATACAATAGTGAAATAGCAGCTTATTCTGCGAACTTCAACCGCAAAAGGAACGCGTTGGCTGGGCGGTTATCCTACTCGCCTCCCGAATTTTTGCATGTGGGAATCGTGCCGGACAATCCCGCTGGTGGGCGGGTTTTCTCGGGGATCTCCCGTTTCCCCCGCCCTTCCATTCCGGCGTTGCTCCATACTCACCTCAATCACCTTCTTAGGCTCTCAAGACGTCGCTGTTAATATTTTTCAAAGGCTGAGTTTGAAAAATGCTCACTTTACCATGAGCAAACTTTATGCGACTAAGCAAATGAATGATGAAAATTTGATTTTTGACTAGGGATTGTAAATCCATCTTGAGACATAATAGTGTTAACAAGTTGCTATGGAAGGAAACACAGTTGAAGGAAGAAACCACGGCAGGACCTTCAAATGTGTTCAGTTACTTCGCGAACTACTTGTTACGTAACATACTCACTGTAAACAGTAATTACGGGCACTCGCTTTCCCGCGAGTTAGACTTCGATAACCTACACGCGTCAGCAGCTTTACTCTGCTTACTGGCTGTGTGGGGGGGGGGGGACAGTTTCCTACCTGGCTGGGCCAATCAGAATTAACTTACTCCGATACCGAACGTCTGTGATTTGCGGACAAACCGCTAAGACGCGAGATATCTAAAACCATCGAATCACGAAAGTAGATCCGAGGTGAGGTGTTTTGGAGTGCAGCTTGTCGTGGAACAGGCGTGCCTACCTCGATATTGCGGGTTGCTGATATTTCGCTACCGTCCTTGTCTGACAGTGAATAACGATTTCGTAAGTACGCACTCATCTTTCTAATAATACGACTTTCCTTGCTGCTAGCCGCTGACACGGAAAGCTAGAAGATAACCCGCCACTTCTATTGCGCCCGTTTATCAAGATAAACACGGAGGAGCACTCCAGTGCTGCCACCGCCACGATATCTAGACACTCCAGTGCTGCCACCGCCACGATATCTAGACACTCCAGTGTTGCCACCACGTCTCTCACTACTGCCAACACTGTAAAAAAAAATTCCTGGTAAACTTCCTAAACTGTAACGGAAGTTTTTAATATATACACTGTATGGAAATAATATCACACATCAAACTTCAGTTATGGGAATGTTTAGCGTCGCTGCTGTACAAAGTTGGGAACTTCCCTACGCATTTGACTGTTTCCTGAGCAACTGTAGGAACGCTACAACAAATGTATAGGGGAAAACATTACCATTCCTGCTTTCTCACCAAGCGTATACACTGGTATAGGCTATTTACGCTAAAGTGAGCACTTCTGAAAGACCTCTCATTCAGAATAATAGTGAATAAATGTATTTTATTTTAGTCTTGGACAATAAATTCCGAGTGCGGTGAAATGTGCACGCTGTGTCTTGACTTACATGACAATGTTTATTTTAAAAAATTGGTTAAAGGATAAAATATGGCTGAAAGGAAAAAGTAACACCGGCTTTAAAAGTNAGTTATGGGAATGTTTAGCGTCGCTGCTGTACAAAGTTGGGAACTTCCCTACGCATTTGACTGTTTCCTGAGCAAATGTAGGAACGCTACAACAAATGTATAAGGGGAAAACATTACCATTCCTGCTTTCTCACTAAGCGTATACACTGGTATAGGCTATTTACGCTAAAGTGAGCACTTCTGAAAGACCTCTCATTCAGAATAATAGTGAATAAATGTATTTTATTTTAGTCTTGGACAATAAATTCCGAGTGCGGTGAAATGTGCACGCTGTGTCTTGACTTACACGACAATGTTTATTTTAAAAAATTGGTTAAAGGATAAAATATGGCTGAAAGGAAAAAGTAACACCGGCTTTAAAAGTNGACAATGTTTATTTTAAAAAATTGGTTAAAGGATAAAATATGGCTGAAAGGAAAAAGTAACACCGGCTTTAAAAGTACTCACTTTACCGTGAACAGCCTATGTGGTAAATCACCCCATCGTTTCTTAGAGTGAACTTTCAACACTTTAAAGCCTGCACAAATTGACGGATACTCTTCAGGAAAAGCTACAACTGAGTCGCATATGTCCGTCATTATATAGGAATTCATATCCGCTGGTCTCTGCATTGCCACTTATCATCTTCCTATTCGTCCACTTTACGCCGACGCTACAATGTACTGTGCAACATTTACACGTTATAAATCACAAGTAAAATTAGCGGATTCGTTTTGAGACCAGCCAGACTTTAAGAAGTCGCGTTTCTTGGTCTGCGATCTGTTTGACAGGTCCGGGAAGACCATAACACACATGTAACAGGCCGGAAGTGAGTAGCTAACATATGATTGAGTACAAAACAAAAGTGAAACATAAATACAAGTCAATGAACTCGCGACATTTTCCTATCTCAAGTAAGTTTTGTAAATTGTGTCAGCGGGAACTCTTTCTAATTGAATGCACTTTGTGTATTCATCCGCCATATATAAAATTAACATTGCCATGGGCCTGATCGCTTTATTTATGGGTTGGTCAAGCGAAATTGTAAAATTTTTTAGGAAAATTTATACATAACCAATTCTCTAATTCTTACGCTTGTACGTATTTAAAAAAAAAACAAAATAAATAATTTTAGGATTCACTGATGTTTACCTAATGCTTTAAATTCAAACATAAGACACATAACTATCCCTNGTTCAATCCCCGGCCGGGTCACTCCCGGATTTTCGCATGTGGGAATCGTGCCGGACGATGCCGCTGGTCGACGGGATTTCTTGGGGTTCTCCCATTTCCCTCGCCCTTTCATTCCGGCGTCACTCCATACTCACCTCAATCAACCTGATCGGCTCTCAAGACCTCGCAGTCAAGAGCCGCTTATATCTATTCAATCAATCAATAATTGTGCCCGTTAAAATATAAATACTCAATAAAAGTGTAGTTGGTTGGAAATGGAAATGTTCGTTAGGACAGTTGGCGAATTACAAAAACACATTTGTCACGTCTGGCGTGGTATTCTGTTGTGAGTTGTTGAGTTGGGAGCTTTGGGCAGCTCTTAACAACGAGGTCTTGAGTGCCGATGAGGGTGAAATGATGTGAGAGTGGAGCAGCGCCGGAATGCAAGGGTGGGGGAAACGGGATATCCCAGAGGAAACCCGCCCACCAGCGGCAACGTCCGGCACGATCCCCACTTCCAGCCGGGGATTCAGCCCGGTTCGCCGTGGTGGGAGGCGAGCAGACTAACCGCTCCGCCACCGCGGCCCCGCGCATGGAGCAACAGCCAGTCACAGCAGAGTATAAAATTTCCAACAAAGTTGTTTATTTAATATGGAAGAACAGTTATGCTGCAGAAACGAAGAAATGTTGCAATATAAACATTTAGAAGAGAGAACAGGAGGCAATTTACAGGCAGAAATTTTCAAGGTTATCAATATATTGACTATCACAAAATCAAAGATTTTAAAGGAAAGCATAAATTCAAAATATTTTAAATTGTTGTCAATTTCCTACACAATATCGCGATCTGTTACAAAAATACGTTATTTAGCAACATGCAAACTGACCTCAGACTCGTCGTAAAATTTCATTGGTTAAAAATGATGCATAAGTATTCGAGTGTGAATCAATTTCGCACAAGAGTTCTGGAATATGAATAGTCTACTGTTATGTTCTATGTATGTATGGTCTGTGCAGATGTATTTTGACTGCGAACCCAGCTTTAGAGCAGAAGACCTGTGGTGCGTTAGGACCATAGACTAAAGATGAGGTAGACCAATTATTCGTCTTCTGCGAATGTACCTAACATTAACCTGCACTATTAAAAAAAATCTCCGTAAAATTACGGAAAATATATGTTACAAATTATGCAGACATTTGCGTTAAATTGCTATCNTATTAAAAAAAATCTCCGTAAAATTACGGAAAATATATGTTACAAATTATGCAGACATTTGCGTTAAATTGCTATCTCTTAGTTTTTTTCTTTTTTCAATGACGTTCTCTCCGTAAATTTCACATAATCTCTGTGAATTCACGGAACGTGTCCACGATTTTGCAAATTTTTTTTTTTAATCTGCTCTTTAAAAAGGAGTAACAAAAAAATTTTACTTGTGTTATGTGGGTGATGCACTGTGTATANTTTTTTTTAATCTGCTCTTTAAAAAGGAGTAACAAAAAAATTTTACTTGTGTTATGTGGGTGATGCACTGTGTATAAAAATGAACATTAGAAAAATTTTAAAAAGTCCGAAAATGGAATTTCAACTCGGAAAAAAAGTTTTCTCCCCAACACTTAACCCACTCACCTATCGTGCTTTTACAGAAAGTACTGTTGTAAATACGGATATATTTGCCTTGTTTCTAGTTATGTTATTAACGTAATTTATTTCACTGTGCATAACAGAGAAATTAAAAACAGTTTAAATATTTTGTCTTGTAGTGGGATTTGAACACGAATCGAAACACCAACAATCAATAACTCGAACCACTCACCTAACACACCTTTACACTAAGTATTTCGTAAATATGGATTTTACATGAAAGTGACGAACGCGCCTGTCTTAGTTTCAAGTCGTGTTAGAGCGCGTGTAATATTTGCTGTTTATAAAACGACGTTACGAAAAAAACAATTATTTTCGTTATGCGTGTTTCACTGTGTATACAGGAAATTTCGTCCTGTAGCGGAATTTGAACAGGAATAAACGAATTGTCACTCCACGAGTGGTTCGCCACTCACCTGCTACTATTTTACACGAAGTAGTATTGTGAAGATAGGATTTTATACGCTTCGGGTATCATCGGCATTGTTCGTGTCTCAAATTCGAAGCCGTAAGAATACGGAGAGCTTCCGTGTTTTATATTTACGGAGCTCATTTCCGTTATTCGTCATTACGGAGTGCGTTTTCGTAAATCTAAAGAAATTTCTAAAAGTGTACCCCAAAGAAACACAACTTATATGAATAAAATACTCTTGCCAATTTGAACTTAATCAAACTGCGTTACAGGAAGTATAGAAACATCTCAAAGCACTTGCTTACTAAACAGTGTTCTAACCTCAAATACAGTCTATGCCGCCGACCTCCCGTGGCGCAGTCGGTTGGTGCACCGCCCGTCTGCGGTGCGAGAGGTTCTAGGCTCGAACCCTGGGTAAGGCAAGGGTGTTAGTTAGTTTGTAAGCCGTCCCCTGGTAAGCCTTCAGGCATAACACCGGGGGACTTTAATAGGCCCTGTACAATACAATGTATGCCTTTGCTAGTCATGTTGGCAGGTGAGCAGTTCAATGTCGGCGCACGGAGGCTGGTNAAGCCGTCCCCTGGTAAGCCTTCAGGCATAACACCGGGGGACTTTAATAGGCCCTGTACAATACAATGTATGCCTTTGCTAGTCATGTTGGCAGGTGAGCAGTTCAATGTCGGCGCACGGAGGCTGGTTGTGCGCTCTACCTCGTCTCTAGTCTACGGTTGCGAGCACATGAGATAACCGCGGTCAGGCGGACGCAGTGACCAGCGAGACGAACAGCTCGCGAAGGTCAGTGTCCAAGGTGACGTCACACCCGCGCTGCGATAACAGCCGCTCTTCTCTGTCCCCGACAATCCTGCCAACTACGTATATGCCATGTCCCTACAACAGTCTTGCTACTTTTCCCACTCCACATACCATTCAAAAAACCACCAAAAATATTTTTTTAAAAATTAATTTTCAAAAGTCACGAAAATGTTTAAGAAAAATAATAAAACTGGAGATTGTGAATACTGGGAGAGCAGAGTGTGAGTGTCGCATAGACTAAAGATGAGGTAGAGCGATCTCGCTGGCTGCGCACAAGTCTCCGGGTCCCAACACTGAACTGCTCACCTGCCAACACGACTAGCAAACACGGCGTGGATAGTATTTGAGGTTGGAACACTGTTTAGTAA